>PVLC010003844.1:0-48083 GCA_004027655.1 Graphiurus murinus | reverse complement strand
ACACACACACACACACACACACAGCTGGGGATGTAGCTCAGTGGTAGAGCACCCCTGGGTTCAATCCCCAGTACAACAAAAATAAATAAATAATAAATGAATACACAAAAAACATACAAATATATTTGTGTGTACATGCTTCTGTGTGTTGTAAGGACATGGGAAAAGGCCTAGAAGGGCCGTTGCCGAAGAGCTGCTATTGACGGGAAATCGCGTGGGATTTGTGCAGCATGTTGGGGACTTCAACCTTTTCATTTTACATCATCCTGCATTGTTTGGATTAATTACATTGACTATTTACTTATGTGTTACTTGTGGGATTCGTTTACTACAGATTTAGTGAAATAGAAACTTGTTCTTTTGTGGTTGTGGAGGGCAGAAGTCTGAAATCTGACAGGACCACCCCCACAGGCTCTAGGAGCTATCGGTTCCTGGCCGCCCGCAGCTCCTGGGGCTGCCAGCATTCCTTGACTTGTAGCCACATCCATCTCTGCCTGTATTCCACATTGCTTCCTCCTCTTCTGCGTGTTGGTGTATCTCTCTCTTATAAAGACACTGTCGTTGGATTTCAGAGCCACCAGGATAATCCAGGATCATGTCCTCATCTCAACATCCTTAATAAGGCACATTCACAGACTCTACAGATTATAACATAGACACACATATATATTTGTGTGTGTGTGTGTGTGTGTGTGTGTGTGTGTGAGAGAGAGAGAGAGAGAGAGAGAGAGAGAGAGAGAGAGAGTCATCCCACCCACCCACTACACTAGTGTGATGTAAAAATATTTAAAAAGGAAAAAATTGAAAAATAAATCATTATTAATAATGATTACTTTCAAGAGGGAAAATTTTCCAAACTTGCTAGAATGAACCTATGTGACATTTATAATCAGAGAAAACAAAGAGACAGAAACAGCAGAGCAATAATAATCACAACCAAAGCAAAACACAGGCAGGTCCTAACTCACACGCATCCAGGGAGCAAATGACCCTGACATCTCAGAAAGGAGTGGAAAGACCATGTCCTTACACTCAGTGATGGAAGCCGGTGGGGGAACAGATTTCAAGCTAGGGGCTCTATATCAGTTTTGGGTTTTTAGATAGAACCATAGAGCCTAGAATGGTGCTGCACACCTGTAATCCCAGTACTTGGAAGACTGATTGCAGGTTCAAGACCAGCCTCAGTAACTAGTGAGAACCTCAGCAGTTTAGTGAGACCCTGTTTCTTTTTTTTTTTTTTTGCGGTACTGGGGATTGAACTCAGGGGCATTCTACCTCCGAGCTACATCCCCAGCCCTATTTTTTATTCTTTGTTTTGAAACTGAGTCTCACTAAGTTGCGGAGTGCCTCACTAGGTAGCTGAGGCTGGCCGCGAACCCGGATCCTCCGGTCTCAGCCTCCCAAATGCTGGGATTACAAGCGTGCGCCACCATGCCCGCCTGAGACCCTGTTTCGAAATATAAAATAATCTGGTGTGGTGGAACATGCCTGTAATCCCAGGGCTTGGGAGGCTGAAACAGGAGGATCACAAGTTTCAGGCTAATCTCAGCATTTTAGCAAGACCCTCAGCAACTTAGTGTGACCCTGTCTCAAACTAAAAAAATAAAAGAGGGCTGGGGGTATAGCTCAGAGGTAGAATACCCCAGGGTTCCATATGCAATATATATATGTTATATATATATTATTATATATATGTGTGTGTGTGTGTGTATATATATATATATATATATTCTCCAAAGTACCTAATTTATTAAAAAAATTTTTTTTGCAGTATTAAGGATTGAATCCAAGGGCGTTCTACCTCTGAGCTACACCCCCAGCCCTATTTTATTTTTTATTTTGAAACAGGGTCTCATTAAGTTGCCCAAGATCTCATTAAGTAGCTGAGGCTGGCTGAAAACCTGTGATCCTCCTGTCTCAGCCTCCCAAGTACTGGGATTACAAGCGTGCACATCAAAATACCTAATTTATTTATTTATTTTGTGGTACTGGGGATTGAACCCAGGGGCATTCTACCTCCGAGCTATACCCCCAAGCTCATTTTTATTCTTTATTTTTGAAACAGGGTCTCACTAAGTTACGGTCTCACTCTGGATCCTCTAGTCTCAGCCACCCAAGTACTGGAATTACAAGTGTCCACCACTACACCTGGCTCAAAATTTCACATGCAAAGCAAAGACAGAGACTTACCCTGGGACAAACACTGAAGAAGACCCCTCCACATCACCAGAAGAAGGAAAATACTTTTTAGTATTGACTTATAGCAATAAAAAAGCCCCCCCTCCAAAAAAAAAAAAAAAAAAGAACATTACTGAGCACAATTTGCAAGCTTGGACTGATTTCAGCCCACTGATGTAACTAGTTTCATCTGCACTGTATTGAAAATTTTTTTCCAATTAGTTGCCAACCATTTTTACATAAAAATTTGGATTTTGGCTCTTCCTGATCTGCCGCATCAGGCCACATTCTCCCAAGGCAGCGGTCCACGGGCTGGGGCATGGCCTTCTCTTTTTTTTTTTTTTGCGGTACTGGGATTGAACTCAGGGGCATTCTACCTCCGAGCTACACCCCCAGCTCTATTTTTTTATTCTTTATTTTGAAACCGGGTCTCACTAAGTTGCGGAGTACCTCACTAGGTAGCTGAGGCTGGCTGCGAACCCGGATCCTCCGGTCTCAGCCTCCCGAATGCTGGGATTACAAGCGTGCGCCACCACACCCGGCTCTTGGCCTTCCCTTTTGGATGGGCCATGCACTTGCAGCATCTGTAATTCCATTTTCCCTGTCCCACCCTCCTCATTTACACTGTCCACCTGGCACTGCAGGCACTGAAGTTTACAAACCCCTGAATAGAGTAAAAATCACTTGGTTGCATTCTGGTGCAGTATATGATGGGTTAAGTAAGTATCCTTGTGCAGTTCGGCTGGAAAACCTAAACACTCTTGCTTCAAGGGAAAAGCACCTTGTAAGTTCCAAATAGCCAACGAATGAACTTGAAGCCTGCAACCTGTTCATAAATTGGTGACTCCTCTACAGTAGTGTTTTATAGTCTGCCTAACAAGTAATGGGAAATGCATATTCTCGTATGCACTCAGATATCAGAAATTCAATTCCATGGGCTACTGGGGACCGGAGTTTCAAAATTCTGCCGAGGCTCATTACGTTGTCTCAGTCTGTGTGCGTGCACAAGGGCGTGCATGCACCCGTGGGGCCACAGATGTGCTTTGCTCCACAAGGGCTGGAGCCTGTCTTCCTACCCCAGTTGTGGGGATTCATGAGTCATGAGCCCAAATTACCCTCAACATTACTGGAGTAGAGCAGGAACCTTGGTGGATTTCCTTGCTGGGAGCTTCGTTGACTCATGGCAGGTGTTTCCAGTGAATTTTTAATTTGTATTGAGTAGGGGGAGGTCAGAAGAGGTAGAGTGCTTGTCTGGGTAGTGGGGAATGTTGCTGCCACTGGGGCTGTATGCTTTTAGGAAGTCAGTGAACAATGTTCTTAAGGTTTTCCTTCCTAAATTAGTAAAAGTGTGTGTGTGTGTGTGTGTGTGTGTGTGTGTGTGTGTGTGTTAGTGGGGGTTGAACACAGGGGTGTGCTCTACCCCTGAGCTATACCCCCAATTCTATTTTATTTTTCATGGTACTGGGGATTGAATCCTGGGTTATTCTACCTCCAAGCTACAACCCAGACCTATTTTATTTTTATTTTAAAACAGAGTGTCACTAGGCTGATGAGAATCTCACTACTTGCTGAGGCTATCCTCAGATCTGTGATCCTCCTGTCTCAGCCTCCCAAGTACTGGGATTATAGGTGTGCGTCACCATGCCTGGCCTATTTTATTTTTCATTTTGAAGCAGGGTCTTCTGAGTTGCTCAGAGACTTGCTTAATGAATGAGGCTGACCTTGAACCTCAATTTTTCTGTCTCAGCTTCCTGAGAACTAGGATTACAGGCGTGTGCCACTGTGCTTAGCTAAATTAGTAACTATTTGGTGAGCACGTGCTCCGTTTGAGGCACTAGGGCCAGGACACACATACACATTAAGAGGTGGACGATGCCTGTACGTCAAGAAGCTTTCAGCTGGGCGTCATGGTGAACACCTGCAATTCTAGTACTTGGGAGGCTGAGACAGGAGGATGACAGGTTTGAAGACAGTCTCAGCAGCATAGCAAGACTTTCAGCAACCTAGTAAGAGCCTGTTTCAAAACAAACAATGAAAAGGTCTGGGGGTATAGCTTGGAGGTAGAATGCCCCTGGGTTCAAGTTCAATCCCCAGTAAACACACACACACACAGCTTTCAACCCGACTTGGGCAAAGAGGCAAAATATTAGAGCGGAGCACACTGTTATGTAAAACAGAGGAGATGTCATCGCCTCTCAGATGGTAGAGATTCTCAGAGTGTTGTCTAAACCATCAGGAAGGAGAAATGGCATTTCGGGCAGAAGATGGCTACTGAAGTAAATCTACATGGAGTAGAGGGTGAAACATCAGCAGACAGGTGGCAATGGGGAAATGGACGTTGGCATTAGCCATGATAGGCTAAGAAAAGATCATGGAGGGCCCTGAATGTCAGGAGACCCACTCTTGGGGTTTGTCCCACAGGCTGTGGGGAGGTTTCTGAGCAGAGGAGCGATGATCAGTGTTAGCAGATCAATCTGGAGTTGACGTCAGGATGATCTAGAGGGATGAAGGAAATGAGAGAGAGGGAGAGAGGGTTTGACAGTTGGGGGAGGTGGGGAGAGGCCAAGGATCTGAGGTGACAGATGGTGTTTGAGGGGATTGAGGGGGAGAGCAGCAACAATGGCATAATGGAGGGACAGGTCTGAGTTGGAGCCAGAAACCAGGATGATGATGTCACAGGCCATATGTGGGGGGAGAGGGCCAGAAGAGCAGGTTGAGGTGAGCCCCACTCTGAGGCCCTGATGGGCCCCTAGATGGCGATGTTCCAGCTCTGGTCGCAGGTTCTCACCTGCTGGCTGCGTTCTCCACCCACATGTGTTCACCCTTCACTCCCGCCCTAAGGACTCAACACCAGTGCTGACAGGACCTTTTGAGGATGCTGAAATCAAAAGGTAGACCCCAAACCTCCATGCAACCTCTAGCTGGTGGTCACAAGTCTCAGGTTCAGCAGATCATCCACCACGCATCTTTGCCTGGTTGAGCAACTGTTTTGTACCTGGGAGATTTGAAAGACACACAGAGGTTATTCCAGCCCATGTCTCCAAGTAGAGTCAGAAGAGCTGGGTTCAACAGGCTCTTTTTTTTTTGTTTTTGCAGTACTGGGGATTGAGCCCAGGAGCATTCTACCTCTGAGCTACACCCCCCAGTCTTATTTTTTATTCTTTATTTTGAAGCAGGGTCTCACTAAGTTGCAGAGAGCCTCACTAAGCAGCTGAGTCTGGCTGCAAACCCGGATCCTCAGCCCTCCCAAGTACTGGGATTACAAGCATGTGCCATCATGCTTGGCTCTCTCTCTCTTTCTTTCTTTCTTTCTTTCTTTCTTTCATTCTTTCTTTCTTTCTTTCTTTCTTGTACTGGGGATTGAACCCAGGGGCATTCTACTTCTGAGCTACATTCCAGCCCTTTCAATTTTAAAACAGGGTTTGCTAAGTTGCTGAGGCTCTCCTTAAACCTGTGATCCTCCTGTCTCAGCCTCCTATGTACTGGGATTACAGGTATGCGCCACTGCTACACCTGGCTATCAATCAGCTCTTCTGACTCCACTCCCTGCATTCACATTCCCCTTCCTTGTGTTGGCTTTACGTCGCCCCCATGGACCTTTGACCTACACGGTGGTGTTCCTACATGCACCCCTTCTTCATTTCCTTAATGTCTAGGAACTCACATTTATCTGGGATGATTAACTCTTTTAAAGGAAATACTGCACTGACATTATTATGTTTCTGTTGAATGCTCATTAATTATTGGAGTACCTTCACCAGAAAGAGGGAAGCAAAGAAATTGGCGGCCCAGGGTCTGGGATTGCTGCTAAATGCAAAGACAAAAGCACTGAGTGAAGCTTGTGCCTAGGTACAACCGGAGGTTGTATTGTTTAATATGGTTCAAGGGAACCGGTCCTCGCTCCTTTTATTCTTTGTATTCCTTTGTCCTCTTTAGTTTTCCCCTGTCGAGCGTCAAGTCCCTTTTCTCTGCCCTTTGTGTGCCCTCCACTTCAATCCCTGGCTCCCTTCTTTGCCCCACAACCAGTCTGCATTGATATTCATTCCAAAAGAATTAGCCGGCCCATTTTGCAGTAGCCGGCCGAGGCTGGCAACTGGCGTGACTGTTGGAATATATAAACATGACTCTCTTTCAGGTAGCATCTAAGATGCCAGCCTTAGCAGCCTCATTTAAAAAACTATTTATATTCACAAAAGTCTATAATAGCATTTTTATTGTGTACGACTGTGATTTGGGCGCATTTTGTTTCCCCATGCCGGCTTCTTATTATCGCTCAACACTGACTACAGCCTTAAATGATAATGAAAACAGAGCGCTCTTTTTAGAAGACGGCGACTGCCTTCTGCGTCCTTCAGTGTACATGTGCCTCCCTGCCTGAAGGGGATGGTTGAGTGTTTGAACGCAGCTCTCAGAACCCAAGTCCATGTTCTTGCAGCACTGACTCCGGCTGTTATTCTTTTGCAGAGAAGGAGTTGAATACCGGGTGATTCAGCGTGTGGGTGTCTTTCAGATGAGACCTTAAGCCCTAGAGGCTTTCTGTGGTCGCTGGGGATGTTGGAGTTCTGGTCTGCTGTCCTTGTCCTGGCTTCCGGAGGCTGGCCTGGCCCCAGACGTCACACATGCAGTTTTGAAGAGAGATGTTTACTGGAGCCTTTCTTCCCTTGGCTCCTGTTATTTCTTTGCTTCCATGATGTGACCTGCTGCTTTCACCCCTTAGTTTCTTGTGCATTAAAAAATCAGGCAACAAAATGGCTTTCCTCAAAGTGCTGCAAACACAAGCTCGTTATCCGTGTTCCGTTATTATGAATAACTCACCAACTTTCATGCCACGCATATGATTGACTTGCAATTAGGGGTTGTGTTTTGTAGTAGCTCTGAATGGTCCCCCCCCCCCCTTGCCTAAGGCAAGCCCGGGACCCCTGGGTCACATGAGAAAGGGTGGATTGTATGGGCTCCACCCTGTTGTGGTTGGTTTCCTTCCCCCTAAGCCTAGATATTGGATCTGTAATTACCGATGTGGTAATAATACCTTTCATTACTCTTTTATGCCTTTTCAAAAATGCTTTCCATCTTGTGATTGATTTCACAAAGATATCTTTGGCCTAGGCAGTACAGCTATTTCGGCCTGCCTGATTTTATAGATAAGGAAGCAAAGTGAGATTAAATGACTTGCCCAAGTGCTTTCAACAAATCTAAGATGGACTGGGATTGGAGCCAGATTTCATGACTGTAAGATGGGTGGTTTTCCATGGCCCCTGCGTGGGTCACACAGTCAAGACAGCAACTCAACACAAGACTCCATTTTATCCTATGATGACCCTACAAGGTTGGGTGAACAGGTGTCATTGTTAATAATGATTTATTTTATCAATTTTTCCTTTTAAAATATTTTTTACATTACACAAATGTGGTGGATAGGTGGATAGATGATTCCCAACCCCCTTCTCAAATATATATGTGTTTATATCCTAATCTCTGCAATCTATGAATGTGCTCTTATCTGGAGAAGGGTCTTTGCAGACATAATTAAGGATATTGAGATGAGGACATCATTCTGGATTATCCTGGTGACCCCAAAATTGAATAATAGTGTCTTTATAAGAGAGACACACCAACAGAGGAGGAAGCAATGTGGCCATGCAGACAAAGACTGATGTGGCCACAAGTCAAGGAATGCTGACAGCCCCAGGAGCTGGAGGAGGTAAGGAACAGATAAGTGGGGGAATTAATTTTAATAGCACGCAGACCTAAGGTACTATGGTAGAACTGACAGTGTTCCAAACACTTATATGTTAACCTGACTAACTTTAAAGCATTCTGTGAATTAGGTATTGTTATTGTTAGCCCCATTTTACAGATGAGAAAACAGAGACATCAAATGTTAAATAACTTCCCTAAGGTTCTACATCTGGTAATTGACAAAGGTGGTACTTGGACCAAGGCAGTCAGAGTCCAGAATCCATTATATCATATTCTTCTCATAAATGCATATTGTGTGTGTTTATTTATTGTCTGCCCCCCATTGGGTGTAAGATCCATAAAGGCAGGGGCTTTGCTTTGTTGACTACTCTCCAGGGCTTAGAGCAACGTCTGGCACATATTAGGTTTTCAATAAAAACACATCAAATGAATGAATGAGTTCTTTGTACATTGAATAAAATAATTTCAGGGTTTCTTTCTTGCTCTATTGTTTTCCTCCATAAACTTGCTTGTGTCTGAAAAGAACAGCTAGCCACGTCGAGCAGGTACATCTAGTAGATGTTCAATAGTTGCTGTGGTTTGGATTTGGACCAACCTCCTAGACCTCATGTGTTTGGCAATGCAGCTAGACTTGAAGGTGGGGCGTGGCTGGAGGATGTGGATTGCTGGGGGTGTGACCTTGAGCTGTATCTGTCCATGGCCCCTTCCTCCCTCTCTCTGGTTCCCAGCTACCATGAGCAAAGAAGTTTTTTTGCGCCACATCCTGCTGCTATTATATTTCTGCCTTCGAGCTGGCCAACTATGGACTGAATCTCTTAAACCATGCACCAAAATAAATCTTTCTTCATCTAAGTTGTTCTCATTAGATATTTTTTTTGTCACAGTAATGAAAGAGCTAACTAATGATTTACTCTGTGGATCATTTGTGAGCTCCTTAAGGAGAGAGACCTGTGTCTGTTTTCCTTCTCTCCATTCCTGATTGCCCCTTCCTCATTGCTGACTCTCAAACCTCTGTTATTACTGTGGAAGAGAGGGAAGAATGTATTTACCCAGTAAAATTTAGCCTACTGTATTGTGACAGCGAGTAGATGCACTTGTTTTTGCAGAAGTAGCTACAAGAAAACCGAGTCTGCAAATTCCAGGCCAGAGGTTATGGGGAAAAGAAGCCATTTTCAGAATCTTTCAATTTTGCCTTTTTTTTCATCCTGCCCATCAAAGGCATCATTTTACATAGGATTTAATGTCAGCTTGCACAGTGTTCTAGAGCATATCCATGAATTTCCTCATCATTTTTCTGCTCTTACAGAGCCTCTCTAATGTAAAAGGCATTCTCCCTCTCAGATTTGAAAGAGCCAGGGATTCAGAGGCCCCACAGTGCCTTGCACAGAGAAATCCTCTGGAAACGAAGGCTGAGTTCATTATTTAATTAATAGCTGTCTTTAGAAGTAGCGTGGAGGAAGTCAGTTCCTCGACTGGTTAGCTGTCTATTTGGAAATCCAGCTGTGGTTCAACATATTATTTTTTTCTCTCTAGTTTCCAATACATTTTGGAGAGTCCTTCCAGTTACCTTTTCCATCAGATTATCATCAAAATGCAGGTCAGATGTAAAGAAGACCAGTGCCTATTGAAGAGTGGCATCAATGCATTAAGAGGTACCCTGGTGGCCTTACAGACTTAATGCAGCTTTTAAAAAATGTCTAATTTATACACTGGGCTACTCCAGCTTGCCCTGGCACACTGGATCACATTATACAGAAAAGTAGATGGACCACACATATGATAGGCGATGGCTGGGCTTCGTTATGACCTTATTTTCACTGATAAAGACAAATCTCATAATTCACTGGTAGCAATGTCAGCCTTTTATCTTTCCCTAGACTCATGGGGATACAAGTCACATCTGCTGAGCCTGTTCCATGTGTGACAAGGAAACTCAGGCAGCCAATCATCACAAAGGTGAGTCATTCATTTGCATCCAGAAATCCTGTTGGTTAAAAAGCAATAAAAATGTGTTTGGGCATTTCCCCCCACTTGCTGTAAAAAATAACATTTGGCAGTGGAAGTGGGACTTTTGCTGGAGGAACTGATACATATTTAACATTTGTACACTTCTTAGATGGCCATGGACACTCATCACTTGTGTTCTAAAGTCCTATATGGAAAAAATTTACTATGGTGTGGATCTTGTGTTTTATTTATTTATTTTTTTTGTTTGTGTGTGTGGTACTGGGGATTGAACCCAGGGGCATCTACCTCTGAGCTACACCCATAAGCCCAATTTTTTATTCTTTATTTTGAAACAGGGTCTCTCTAAATTGCGGAGGGCCTCACTAAGTATCGAGGCTGGCCGCGAACCCGGATCCTCCTGTCTCAGCATCCCAAGTACTGGGATTACAAGTGTGCACCACTATGCCTGGCTGGATCTTGGTTTTTAAAGTGTATGAGAAGCTGGGCATGGTGGCACATGCTTGTATTCAGTACTTGGGAGAGGCTGAAACAGGAGCATCACAGGTTTGTGACCAGCCTCAGCAACTTAGCGAGGCCCTTATCGACTTAGTGAGACCTTCTTTAAAAAAAAAAAAAAAAAATAGGGCTGAGGGTGTAGCTCAGAGGTAGAATCCCCTGCGTTCAATCCCAGTAACACACACACACACACACACACACAGAGTGTATGACAGGTGGATGTGGTGGTGCACTCCTATAATCCCAGCTACTCAGGAGACTGAGGCAGGAGGCTCATAGATTCAAGGCAGGAAGATCATAAGTTCGAGGACAGCCTGTGCAATTTAGTGATGCCCTGTTTCAAAATAAAACATAAAAAGGGCTGGGTGTGGTGGCACACGCTTGTAATCTCAGTACTTGGGAGGCTAAAACAAGATTGCAGGTTTGAGGATATCCTCAGCAACTGGTAAGACTCTCATCAACCTAGTGAGACCATGTTTCAAAATAAGAATAAAATAGGGCTGGGGGTATATCTTGGAGGCAGAATGCCTTTGAATTCAATCCCCAGAACCATGAAAATAAATAAATAAATAAATAAATAAATAGGGCTCAGTGAGTAGGGGAGCACTTGTCTAGCATGTGCAAGGTCCCTACTTTAATCCTCAGCACCACAACAATAAATGAATACATAAACTAAAAGAAAGTATATGAGAGGATTCACAAAATGTGAGATTGTAGGATGAGGTGACAAAACAGACAAGGGGACTGGAGCAGTAGAGTGGTGACATTAGGCGAAGTCATTCACACACCAGTCATGAAGAGCCGTCCCTGGGCCCCTGCCTGCTCTACGCCCCCTCGGGCTTCCGGCTGTCCTTATCTAGTCCTGTCCTGCCCTGTTCTTTGAGCCCTGTCTTTGGCTGCAGAGGCCAATTGAGGGCCAAGCAACCCAGGCAGGACCTTGGAACACAGAGCAGATTCTAGAAGATCCAAAGTTGCTCAAGGAAAATGAAGACGCAGCGTGGGTTGTGGGGTGGGCTTCAGGGTGTCCTGGGCTGCTGAAGTCTGGTGCCCATCAGGTAGGGAGCCTAGGTGTTTATTTTTAAAGCAGGAGCTGCATCATCCTGTATGCTCTGTGGTGTGCTAAGCACAGCGTTGGTGCTAGGTAAATGCTAATGACAGCAGCTATAATGCAATGACAACAATCACTTGGTGACTCCACCTCCTGTATACCAAGGGGGTGAAAGAGATTTAACCATTTCCTGTGATTGATGTTAATGTACCCAGGGGCAGGGTTCTATGTCTGGCAGACTGGCCCTTGGCATTTTTCCTGTTCTCCCATCTGCTTAGGAAAGGCTGCAGGGAGAGAGGCAAGGGGTCCCAGAGACCAGGGCTCCCTGCATCTTCCTTCTCAGAACAGTCACTCTGAAGCCGAGCAAATGCTCTGCATGTGTCTGGGCTGCCAATCTGATGCCTCTGTCCAATGAGAACCTTTAAGGAAGCAATAATGACACCTTCATTTTAATTATTTGCTCTCTCTCTCTCTCTCTCTTTTTTTGGGTCTCACTTTAGGATTGTGCTTTTTAAATAAGTGATACCAGAGTTCCTTTTTTCTCATCTCGCTCATAATTAAGGACAACAGGAGGCATATTTTGGTCCTATTTTCTTAGGATTTTAATTACACTGATTTGGGCTTAAAACAGGATCCATTTACGTACTGAGGAGTTATATATTTTTGGGTCAGTGAGAGTCCCCCCCCCCCCACACTTTGGAAGATGACATACTATGAGATGTCCCAGTTCTAAGTACCAAACTTAAGTTCGTCTTGCCCTGGACAAAGGACACAGCCTCAGTGGAGCCTCCAGCTGCAGTAGGTGAGTACCCTAGATTCTCAAGAGGTCCAGTGTTCTGCCATAAGGAGCAGCCATCAAGGTGGGAAGTAGGAGCTGGGGTGTCAGCTCCGGGAGAGGGATCAAGGACACAGTAGTGGCTGTCTCTGAAGGGGAAGATCTAGTTGCATTTCCCTACCCACGGTGGCACCTGGCCAGGTCATGCTTAGAAGGACAGCCATCCTGCAGCTTCTCCTTCTCCTCTTCTTCTTTCTAGGTTCTATCTGGCACTGCTTCCCGGGGATACTGCCTCTTTCTGCTTCTACGTGATTCGGTAGTAAAGAATATGAGTATTGGAGGCTAGTATCCAGGTTCGAATCCTAGTTGGCCAATGGCTGGAGATGTAGTGGGGCATAAGACTTCCCCCTTTGAACTCGGGGTCCTTTCCATGAAACGGGATCATGATGCCTACTAGCAGAGTGGCTCAGAAGGACACATATGGCGATTATACTAACTGCAAACTGCCTCCATGTCCCAGGTGGGGGCTCTGTTAGTGTTTGTTGTCCCCTTTCCTTTGTAGGATAGGTATAGGCAAGTACCTGAAAGGGAGGGCAGATATTAGAAGGGCTGAATAATGAAGACAGTAGTTCCTGACACCTCCACTGTCTACCCTGCCCTGTTTGTCCCTCCTCCCACCCTTTCTCATGATGCTTTTACCATGACCTTCTACTTTATAAGGTTTAGCCTCATTATTTCCATCCTGCATTGAGTTTTCCTAACCTTTAACACTTATTTGCTTATTCATTTATTGTGGTGCTGAGGATTGAACCCAGGGGCGTTCTATCTCCAAGATACATCCCCAGCTCTATTTTTATTTTATTTTATTTTATTTATTTATTCTTTTTGCGGTACTGGGTGTTGAACTCAGGAGCATTCTGCCTCCGAGCTATACCCCCAGCCCTATTTTTTTATTCTTTATTTTGAAACTGAGTCTCACTAAGTTGCGGAGTGCCTCACTAGGTAGCTGAGGCTGGCTGCGAACCCGGATCCTCCGGTCTCAGCCTCCCGAATGCTGGGATTACAAGCGTGCGCCACCACGCCCGGCACGCCCGGCCTTTTTATTTTATTTTGAAACAGGGTCTTGACAAGTTGCTAAGCCTGGCCTTGAACCTTTGATTCTCTTGTCTCAGCCTCTCAAGTTCTGCGATTACAGGCTTGTGCCACTGTGTCCGGCTCCCTTTTACAAGGAGTTGTGTCTCCACACAACTTAACATTTCATTATACACATTACAATCTCCTCTCTTGAATAAAGTTAGCTTCTTCAGGAAGGTAGAAAGCTTGATTCTTTGTCCTGGGTCCTTTGCGTCCTCGAGCACATGCCAGGCACGCAGGAAGGGTTCAGTAACTGATTCTGAAGTGCAGTGCCATCATTCGTCCTACCTGAGGGCAAAGACGGTATTCTATACGTTTTTGTATCTCCATAGCCATTCACCCAGTGCAAGACATCCAGACACTCACAGTTACTCAAAGGTTTGCCAGATTAAAATTCTGGCAGGTGAGCTTGAGGGGACGGTTAGCCATTGATATGAAAAATAGAGCAAGAGATGTGGGTAGTGAAAGCTGAGTCTACAGAAGGTTCTGAAATGTCTGGTATTTGAGGAAGGCAGATCTCCTTTATGACAGCTTGTAAACTGTGCCCTGGTAGAGCAGAAGGAGAACTGCAGAGACTGGAGCGTTGGTTACTGGCACAGACTGGGACCCCTTATCTGACAATGCCTTTCGGCCAGGTCTGGAGCCAGGTAACCCTCCAGCTTCTGGTAAAAGAGCAAGTCCCCTTTTGACTCGAGAGCCCTTTGGACATTTGTCACCTCTCAGTGATCGTATGGACAGTTCCAGATTTCTTCTGATAGGTTTGATCTTGGCCCATAATCCTTAAATAGACAAAACTTCCAAGGAAGCTGATTTTCATTGGACTGAAAGTCAATCAGACTGCTGCAAGAAGATGAAATTAGGCTGCAGGGAAAGATGGTTAATTTCCAATTATCCACAGAGTGGAGGCAGCAGGGGCTGTGCATCCTGAAGTTGTCCCGGGAAGATGACCCTCTGTATCTCCTTAGTGTGACTAGGACACCCAGCTGGGACCCCTCTCAGGACAGGGCTGCTTTCTGTCCTCCCCTGGCATGTCACCAGGCTCTTTGTCTTCACAATTCTGGCTCTACTCTGTCTTGGGTCCCTCACTGAGGGAGCCCCACAACCCTGGCCCTGGCTTCATGCTGTTTTGGTGGCAACGTGCATGAGTGACCTTACACATACAAACCAGAGGTCAAGGAAGTAAGTGCTGCTTTGCTGTTGCTCCACACAGCCTTGTTTCTCTTACGCACAGTCTGATTTCGTTGGCCTTCCATTGTACTCTTTCAGCAGCGAAGGGCAGGAATCATTTGCTGCCAAGCTTGCTGAGAATTCCAGGGCAGCGAGCGATGCAGCGGTCCTGGAGGGGCTCCTGTGTGCACAGCCTGCGAGCCTGCATTAATTCACCGAGGACTCCGCGCAGAGGGAGCCAGGCGAGCAGCGTTATTATCATCATCAATCACTCCACCCTGAAGAAACTGAGGCAGCAGAGGGGAGGAGGCAGCCAAGCCGGCCGGTCCAATGGGAGGAGAAGGAGGAGGCTGCTGCGGCCTGGCTTCCTCTGTGGGGGCTGGAGGCGAGGAGGTAACGCAGATGACACTGTGACCAGCCTGCGGCAGCTACATTTCAAACCAGACACCCCGCCCCACCACAGTCCTTTTCTTTTCGGGTCCCTAAATTGAATACATTTTGATTCAATTTGAATGTTCTGGATTAGTGGAAGGGAACGAGGTTTAAAAGAGGTCAGCTCCATTACTCAGCATTATTAATGATGTTGTCGGCCGTTAAAATCTCAAAAAACTAGGAAAATAATAAATTTTACATATTGAAAAATCACAGATGGATCAGGCAAATGGATAAATTCTTAAAAGTATTTAATATCTGTTAAGAGGACAGAATGATAAATTCAATATTGAAAACCAATATCAGATTCACAATTACAGGCCATTTATCATAACCAACTGCATGGACAGCGTCGTGCGGCGGGGCGCACAGTGTGATTCATAAGCAGAGACCCGGAACAACTCCGTATGAAACGAGAAATAAATCTGCTTTACATATTGGAAACTTATTTCCACTTCCTATCTTTATTGCCAACAATAATGTTAGCTTTCAAGAACAAATTGTTACACATTAAACTCATGCATAATGAGCCCAATTGAGTCAAAAACTTCCCTAAAAAGAGCTTTAAATTATTCCAAATTGGGTTATTAGCTTTAACTCTAATTCCTCTGAGAATCTTATGGTAAGTTGTGGCACTTAACCAGCTGTGGGTTTCCCAGGTTGGGCCCCAAATTCTAGATTTGTATTTTCTTCTCTTCCCTTCTACTTCCCCTGAAGAATTAATAGTTTCAGGCTAACAAACAAGCGTGATAATATTTGACAAATGTGTTAGCCTCATAAATTGTAAGAACATAGACATTTTTTATTTTAAGATGAATTATATTGCTTTCTTTGGATATATGATTGACTATCAGCAAATGGAATGATTTGAATTCAGATCTTGCTGTCACTGTCAGCTCAGTCACTGTGTTGACTTTAGACATTCCAGGGTCCAGTGGCAGGAAGGCGATTTGGCTGACATGGCTGCTTCTCATCCTTCTGGCTGCCCATGCTGACCCAGCTAGCATGATTGTAATCATGTTACAGGATGGATTTTCTTTTTCTTTCTTTCTATACTGGGGATTGAACCCAGGGGTGCTTTACCATTGAGCCACATCCCCAGTTCTTTTTATTTTTTATTTTGCGATAGGGTTTTGCTAAGTTGCCCAGGCTGGTCTTGAACTTGCTATACTCCTGCCTCAGCCTCCAAGTACTGGAATTACAGGTGTGCAGGCCCTCACCCAGCTGGATTTTTTTTTATTATTATATTTTTTCCTGATGTTAAAAAACGAGGTGCTAGCCGGGCGTGGTGGCGCACGCTTGTAATCCCAGCATTCGGGAGGCTGAGACCGGAGGATCCGGGTTCGCGGCCAGACTCAGCTACCTAGTGAGGCACTCCGCAACTTAGTGAGACTCGGTTTCAAAATAAAGAATAAAAAATAGGGCTGGGGGTGTAGCTCGGAGGTAGAATGCCCCTGAGTTCAATCCCCAGTACCGCAAAAAAAACAAAAAACAAAAAAACCCCCGAGGTGCTAAAATGTACAAAATGTTGGACACGTAGGGAAAAAAACATCACTTCAAACCCTTTTGTCACAGAGACCACTGCTAATAACATTGTGCGTGTGTGTGTGTGTGTGTGTGTGTGTGTGTGTGTGTGTGTGAGAGAGAGAGAGAGAGAGAGAGAGAGAGAGAGAGAGAGGATTGAAACCGGGACATTTTACCTCTGAGCTACACCCCAGCACTATTTTATTTTGAAACAGAGTCTCACTAGTTTCGGAGGGCCTCACTAAGTTGCTGAGATTGGCCTTGAATTTCTGATCCTTCTGTCTCAGCCTCGCAGGTACTGGGATTACAAGTGTGTGCCACCACACCTAGGCTGCTAATAACACTTTGACATATTTCTTTTTGTTTTTGTTGCACATTTTTTATACAGTTGGGATTATATGTATCCATATAATTTTCTATCCTATGCAATTATAATTTAATGGTTATCTAATATGCCATAATTTATTTATTTATTTGCAGTACTGGGGATTTAACCCAGGGGCATTCTACCTCTGAGCTACACCCCCAGCCCTAATTTTTATTATTTATTTTGAAATAGGGTCACTAAGTAGCTGAGGCTGGTCATGAACCTGAGATACTCCTGTCTCAGCCTCCCAAGTACTGGGACTACAAGCGTGCAACACCACATCTGGCTAATATGCCATAATTTTATAAGGAATGTTTTCCTAATATTGGACATTTTGTATTCTGACTTTCCTTTGTCATAAATAACATTGCAATAATCATTTTTGTGCATGTACCTTTGGGTGAATTTCCGGTTACGTCTTTAAGATTTGCTCCCAGGGATCTCATATTAGGTCAAAGAATGTGAGCCCTTTAAGGCTTTAATATATACTAAGTCTTAAAAGATTTATGTAAACTCCTAATTCATGAATTTGTTTATTATACAAGCTGCAGCCACAGCCTGAAGGTTAAGATCATGGAGCTTGGAGTCAGACTCCACCGCTACAGACTGGCTGGGAGACTTCACCACTCTGAGCCTCCTCTGTAAAATGGGCCTGATGATGCCCATGTCTCGGAGTTGAGGATAAATGCAACATCACCGATCAGATGCTTAGCATGGTGCCCGCCTGCCCCAGAGTAAACACTCCATAAAAGGGAGATAATACTGGCCTCCATCTATTTTTTGTGACAGAGTATTATGATGTACATCCTTATGTATAATATATACATAAAGGCATCATAAATTTTAAAACCTTTAAGCTTTAATAACATTCCCCATTATCTGCAGAATAAAATCCTACCTCATTATCATTCGATATCCTTCACCGTCAGAGCCAGCTCTCCTCCACCCTCTCCTCTCTGGCAGTCCCGGTATACCCCAGCTCTCCATGACACTCCTGCAGGAGCGAGCGGACACCCCTGGTCACCGTGCTCATGGCACTTTTCCCTCCCTAGCCTGTTCCTTCCCTTCTTTTCACTGTTTGCCAAGCTCTACTCTTCTCTTTAGGCTGGACCCCGGTGTCAAGCGTCCTTGATACCTCCACAGCGAAATGAACGTGCAGCTCCTCCCAGCTCCTAGGCTCCCTGGGTATACACGCCTGGCTTTACACCTCTCAGTCTCACCTATTAGCTCTGTTGCAGGCTCCCCCACTATATCAGGAGCTCTTTAAAGGTCAACGCTGCCAGAAGCTGGATGTGGTGGCTAACGCCTCTAATCTCAGTACCTGGGAGGCTGAGACAGGAGGATCCCAGGTTCTTCAGAAACATAGCAAGACTGTCAGTAAGTAACCTAGTGAGACTCTGTTTCAAAACAAAAAGATAAAATAGGGCTGGGAGTGTAGCCTGGTGGGAGAATGCCCCTGGGTCGAATCTCCAGTACCAAAATAAATAAATAAATAAATAAATAAATAAATAAATGAATGAATGAATGAATGAATAAATAAATAAATAAATAAATAAAATAAAAAGATTGGCTGGGCATGGTGGTACATAGCTGTAATCTCACTGTTTGGGAGTTTGAGACTGGGGGGTCATAGGTTTAAGGCCAGTGAATAGTAACTTAGTGAGACCTTGTTTTAAAATAAAAAATTAAAAAGGGATAGAGATGTAGTTCAGAGCTAGAATGTCCCTGGGTTCAATCTCCAGGACTCAAAAAATAAATAAATAAAATTAAAGATCATGTCTTATAAATACCTTCTCTCTCTTTTTGGGGGGGGGGCCAGGGGTGGTATTGGAGATCAAACCCATTGGAATTCTACCTCTGTGCTACAACCCCTGCCCTTTTTATTTTATTTATTTATTGTGGTACTGAGGATTGAACCCAGGGACATTCTAGCTCTGAACTATATCCCCAACTCTTTTTGTGTTTTTTTTTTCTTATGGTACTGGGGATTGAACTCAACGGCATTCTACCTCCGAGCTATACCCCTAGCCCTATTTTTTATTCTTTATTTTGAAACAGGTTCTCACTAAGTTGCAGAGTGCCTCACTAGGTAGCTGAGGCTGGCCACGAACCCAGATCCTCCGGTCTCAGCCTCCCGAATGCTGGGATTACAAGCATGTGCCACCACGCCCGGCTTATGTTTTTATTTTGAAACAAGGTCTCTCTAGGTTGCTGAGAGTTTTACTACATGGATGAGGCTGTCCTTGAATTTGTGATCCTCCTATCTCAGGCTTCCAAGTACTGGGATTACAGGCAGGCACCACTGCCACCACCACACTGCTTTTGTTTTCTTTAGCGCCTACTACAGTGTGTGACATAACAGCAGGGCTCCACAAAGGTTTGCTAAGTGTGACATGGTTGGTGAGTGTGATTAAAGATGGCCATAAATGGAATTTAAATTTAACTCAATTGAATTTTAACTGAATTGAGAGCTGATTGGACTTCAATTTTTTATTTATCATGGGATCTTAAATACAAATGCATTTGTGCAATTGTGAAGTGCTCTCTAAGCCCTGAAATACTTAATGCTATTTGCAGAACATTTCTAGGCAAATTATTGAGATTTTAAGATGTACAAGGAATTTCAGAGGATCCTGTATGAGCACTTACCAAAATATCTCAGGGGAGGCTATAGTATGCGTCCATTATGGCGGTGGAGACACTGAAGCCCAGGAAAGAGAGACTGTGGGGGCTGGGGGCGGTGGCACACACCTGTGATCCCAGCTACTTGGGAGGTTAAGGCTGGAGGATCACAAGTGTGAATCCAGCCTCAGCAACTTAGTGAGACCCTGTCTCAACAAACAAACAAACAAACAAACAAACAAACAAACAAACGGCTGGGGAGCAACTTGGCAAAACTCTCAACAACCTAGTGAGACCCTGTTTCAAATTAAAACAAAACAAAAAAGAAAAAGGGCTGGGGTGTAGAATACTTGCCTAACATGTGCAAGGCCCTGGGTTCAATCCCCAGTACTGAAGAAGAAAAAAAAAAGAAAGAAAGAAAAAGAAGAGAGAGAGAGAGAGAGAGAGAGACAGACAGACAGAGCATTGAGTTATTGGGACCCTGAAATTTCTGCCTAAACTTAAGTAATACGGTTAAAGTTGAGATTCAAAACAATCTACATATTGATTCTGTACACCACTTAACGACCCTGATGAAATATCTGGGTTTTGTCTAATTGATAAGCGTCCGCTTTATCATCATTTTTGTCTGTTTGGCTAGGTGCTGGATCTCTAGCACCTCGAGCAGTGCTTGGCACATCACAGGTACTCAATCAACGTTTGCCAAATGACCAAATGAATCAGCAATCACATTTGGTATGACCCAATCTGCATCTACTTGGGGTTGTTTAGTTCGACTTGACAAATCTTTATAGAGTGCTTTCTATGTTCCAGACACCTTGCCAAGGAGCTGAGGGTATGAAGATGAATAGCATGTGGTCCCTGTCTTCACGACGCCCGAAGTCCGGTGCGGGAGCTGATACATTGCAGATAAATGCAGTGTGCTGTGGCTGTTGATAAGAGAGGCCAATGTGCAGGGTGCCAGGAAAGCCAGAGGGTGGGCCTTGGTCCCCACTGGGGGCTTCAAGGAAGACTTCCCAGGAGAAAATATGCCTGAGCTTCATCTGACTGGATGGTAGAAGTTAGGGTAAAGAAGATAGAAGAGCATTCCAAGCGGAGCAGCCATCGCTAGCAAAGACAAAGGTATGACATAGTATTCATCACATCATCATAAACATTCACCCGGCTCACCATGTGCAGGACTGTGGATACAGCATGGCGAAGGAAAGCCCCATCCTTCTGGAGCCTGTGTTCTAGGCACACAGGGCCTCCGAGCTTTCAGCCCTGCTGTAGCACAAAGGAGTGGGTGACAGAGGAGGCCGAAGAAGAGGGGGCCGCTTGTTTTATGCATGGGCGTTGAGCCGATACGTCCCTACTTCCTCAAAGGATCTTCAGCCCTTACAAAAAGCTCAGGATTGGCCAAATCAAGCAACCACTGGGGAGGAGTTCTGGACTCTGCACTGAGAAGGAGTCAACTTTCCTGAGTCTGTGTGGCTGCAGGGAAACTGCTCACTGAGCTGAGGGAAGAGGCTATGCCTAGAAATCTCCTTGCATTGATTCAGTGGTTTGGGGTGTGATTCAAGGGAGTGGTCAGAGCCTAGAACACAGTAAGAACTTCCTAAGTGTTTGTTGAATGAAAATGTGCATGGTACTGTAGTGCTTGCCTGTAATTCTAGTATTTGGGAGGTTAGGACAGGAGGATCACAGGCTCAAGGCCAGCCTGAGCAACTTAGTGAGACCCTGCTTCAAAAATTTAAAAATAAACTAGTCATGGCGGTACACCCTTATAATCCTAGTACTTTGGAGGCTGAGACAGGAGGATTGCAGATTTAAGGCCAGCCCCAGCAACTTAGTGAGGCCCTCAGCAACCTACTGAGGCCCTCAGCAACCTAGCAAGACCCTGTTTGAAGATAGAAAATAAAATAGGGCTGTGAGTATAGCTCAGAGGAAGAATGCCCCTGGGTTCAACCCCCAGTACCACGACATAATCAATCAATCAATCAATCAATCAATCAATCAATCAATCAATAAGGGGCTGAGAGTGTGACTCAGTGTGAGACACTTGTCTAGTATGTGTGAGGCCCTGGGTTTGATTTACAGCCCTGCAAAGAAAAAAAAAAAAAGAAGAAGAATGTCCATGGGTTCAATCTGAGTACTCCCCAAAATCATATGTTATTGGTAATCATGAGGGTGATGAATTTATCAGTAAAACAACAGAGTGGCTAATCTCTTTGAGATTTGGCTTGAGACTAAGAATAAATGACATTATGAGCTTTAATGGCTGATTATTGAAGACAAGGAGAATATGTTGACTCCAAAGGTTCTAAGAGCCTAGATCTGATACAGGAAAGTGTTCAGAGGTATAATGTTTCCAATTTTCTGTTGTAAATAAAATGAAAACAGTATCTAGGAGTATGACTACCTGACTTCAGTCAGAAGGCTACTCTCCTCCTGATGGTTTTATTATTGTTACTATTCTTCTGACAGCATTCATTTACATTTTCTCCAGACTCCAAGTCAAAGCATGTCGGAGTATGACAGAGGTGTGTCAGGGAGAAGAGTCATTGCTGGAGAATCCATTTACTTTCTTTTGTGAGTAAGCAGTTCATGTCCAGCTGGGCTGCAGCCTGCTGTGGCATAAGGACTATTTCCAATGATTTAACTTTGCCTCTCACAAGCCACATTTTATAATTACTTATTAGCCAAAAAGCATCATTAACATATAACTATGACTTCCGTAAAATCCACACATAGGGATATATTCAATTTGCTCATTGATTTCCACCATTTCAAACCCTCCAAGGGCTTTCACGAACCCCCAGGTTGCCGCTGAGAGCTGCATTTTGCATCTGATTCTTATTTCTGTAAAAAAGATTCCAAAACTCACATTGTTTGCCTCCAGTCCTCAAAGCTGAGTCCCTGCTTTCGGACACATTGGTCTTGGACAAATGGTACCACATCAGTCGCTTCCAGGTTATCCTGTGCCTGTGGGAGGACTGAGGGCTTAAGATTGAGCACATTTCACGGTGTCATTTTTGTTCCCTTTTCCTGGTAAACATGGAGGAAGGAGACTCAGTGACCCCATCTAAGTTTGCCTGGGTGCAAGGAAATGTAGTATCTAGACACACATTTTTCTGCGACTGCATAACAATCTATGTTATAATAGTGGAGCATCATAATAAATCATATGTAATAATGTCATGATGATAACCTACAATTTGAATAAATCCAGGAAAATGTAGAATGGAGGGATCTCCAGCGCAAGTTTCTGAGGATGAGTCACAAGCTCAATTCTCAATTCAAAGCAATTGGCACTTCTGACGTTTATACACAAAGAATTCCGACCAATCTCATTAAATATTCAATCCATATTCAAAGTTATTAAATATTGAACATGATTTAATAAATACAACCAAGTTAATCAAGACTTCGATTGGTGGTTGTGGGTTCATAAAAAGCTTATGAAAGACTCATCCCACTTGGCCTCATCCTCATCTCCACCTCTCTAATCCTGGTTTTCAGTGAGTGCAGAAATTGGATAATATGTGTGTATGGATCTTTTGGGTTGTGGTGGTGTCTACTTAGGTGTGTTGGGTTGTTATCTCTCTAATTTGTGCGTGGGGCAGGACTTTTGCATGTAGGTACCTGCAGATGTATCTGGGGTGTACTCCCGTGAGCAGGTATAATGCTAGTGAGTAACCTTTGACCCTGGTTATTCAATGTTTTTTTTCTCTGCACTTCATCAATAGCTAGGACCACAGGGATCTCAAGACCCCTTTAGCTGAAGATAGTGTTCAAAAGTTACTTTCTCCTAGGGCTGTTAGTGTACAGTCAACTCCCAAGAGTGAGTGAGTGTCTTCTTTTTTTTTTTTTTGCGGTACTGGGGATTGAACTCAGGGGCATTCTACCTCTGAGCTATACCCCCAGCCCTATTATATTTTGAAACCGGGTCTCACTAAGTTGCGGAGTGCCTCACTAGGTAGCTGAGGCTGGCCTCGAACCTGGATCCTCCTGTCTCAGCCTCCCAAATGCTGGGATTACAAGTGTGCGCCACCACGCCCGGCGAGAGTGAGTGCCTTCTGAGGTTGTGGCCCCAAGCCCTTTGCTTGCCTTACCCTTAGTCCCAGCCCTGCAGTGCAAGACAATACAGAATTCAGGAAAGAGTTTGAATTCAAATTTAGATTCTGTCACTTACTAGTTATATGGCTTTGGGGAAGTTACTCTCTTGGACTTTCAGCTTCCCCCTCTGTAAAAGGGGGACAGTAATGCTTGCTACATAGGATTGTTGTGAGGTTTGCTTGATTGTTGTGTGATATCATATGCATACCTTAATAATTGTAGACATTTTATTTATTCTTTTTTTCTTTTGGTACTGGGGATTGGATTTAGGGGCATTCTATCTCCAAGCTACACCCCCAGTTCTTTTTATTTTTTATTTTGAAATGGGGTCTCACTGAGTTACTGAGGGCCTCGGTAAGTTGTTGAGGCTAGCCTTGAACCTATGGTTCTCCTGTCTTGGCCTCCCAAGTCTGGGATTACAGACATGTGCCACCATACTGAGTTTTATTTATTCTTTGAACAAGGCAAGGACCTGTGCTAGGCTTTGTAATGGATCTGAAAATAAACAGGACATGGTACTAGCTCCAAATACCTTAGCATCTGGCAGGGAGATGGACATCCCCAGACTCTACAAGTTCCAAAATCGTTCCTTCACTCAATTAATCCCAGCCATTCCTGGGAGTCCTCTAAAGATATTTCTCCTTGGGGCTTTGAACCAGGGCTCTGCAGAAAGAGGGAGAGGGAAAGGAGAGCCCCCGGCAAGGAAAGGAAAACACCTGAGTGAGTCAAAGGGGTGCAGACTCCTGGCCTGAAGCTTGGGTGCCCTGACTAGCACCCTAGACTTCTGACAATTTATTCATAAGAATGAGAACATCCTCTCAAGAGTTTGGCCTCCTCACCCCCACCCCAGTCCTGGCTGAAGCACACAGAGGGTAGAAATGGACTTGCTGTGCTCACAGCTGACAAGTGATGGAGCCAAGATTTGAACTTGGGTATCTGCTTCCAGGCCTCTTTCAGTCACCTTGTGCATTCCTTTTTGCTGTTTTGTCCTAGGTAGAGTGTAAGCTTTGTGTGTGTGTGTGTGTGTGTGTGTGTGTGTGTGTATGCCTGCGATCCTCTGGTCTCAGCCTCCCAAGTACTGGGATTACAAGTGTACACCACCATGCCTGGCTCCCAGCCCTATTTTTATTTTTATTTTGAAGCAGGGTCTTTCTAGATTGATGAGAGTCTCACTACTTGCTGGGGCTGACCTAGAACCTGCGATATTCTTTTCTCAGCTCCCCAAGTACTGGGATTACAGGAGTGTGCCGCTACACCTGGCGATGAGTGTAAGCTTCTTGCTAGCAGGATTTATAGCTCAGAGAGGTGGACTGCAGTCTCAGATTGTGCCCTTAGGTGAACAGCATGGTCTTAGATGTTATAACTTCTCAAATCAACTTGTCACAGCTGTACTGGACAGGGATCCAGCAGTGGGATGTGCTGTAAGTATGCTCTCAGGGACTGGCAAATGAATGATGGATCACGGGCTCCAACATGACCCCGAGCTGACTCTCAGAGATGTTTGCTAAGAGTGTTTCTGGCTCTGTTGGGACATGTGTCCTTGGAGTTCTGCCAGTTGGGTGGGGAAGGTACAGCTTTATAGATCCATGTGGCTTTTTAGAGTATGGCAGAAAACCAGGCAATCCCCTGCAATCCTTAGACACACCATTTCTGCCTGGCAGTGTGTGAGAAATATTTCCTAGGCATTGCTCTGGAGATGGGGCACAATGGTTATCCAGGACGACATGTCCCCCCCCCCCCAAACCTATGAGAAGGGAAGTGTGAAAATTACAAATGGATGGCTACCACATAGAGATGAGGTTAGGAGGCATGGTGGGAGCTGAAACTCAGAACCCAAAGGAATGTGAGGATGAAGAAAAGACAGGCAAAACTTGCCCATGTAAAGCCACTTGCCAATGCTACTACAGTCCTGGAACTGGGCTTTGGTGTATTATTTGGTTTAATTCTCAGAGTACTGTTATCATTCCCATTTTATAGACAGGGAAACTGAGGCTAGATAGGTTAAGTAATTGCCCAATGTCACAGTGAGTGGTGGTGTAGGCCTTCCAACTGGGCATCTATGACACCCACAAACCACAGCAGAGCAGAGCAAGAGAAGCTCTTAGAAGATATCTAATTCTAACTCTTGGGGAACCAAATGCCAGAGAGGCCCTGAATGTCAAGGCTAGACAGCTGGTTAAGGGCAGCCCTGCAGGTCAGGACCCTGGTGAGGCTGGGAGGTTCAGAGGGTGCAGAATTTAAGGAGGCACTGATTCTCTGGTGCCCACGCTGCACTTGCATAATCTTGGGAGTGAGTGCCTCCTTAAATGTTGTGCCTTGGGTACCTCACTGCCTCTCCCTAGCCCCAGCCTTGCCCAAAGGCTTCTGGTTTTGTGGGGTGAACAAGAGAAGCCCAGGCATGGCTTTATTCATTTGATTTGATATCTCAATGTGAGGGACTCTTGGGGGTATTTGCATGGAGTTGCATGGAGCCAATATCACAAGGTGGCTGGATGAAGGTCTGTTTCTGGTTAGGACTGCAGAAAGGGAACACGCTGTGGCCCCAGCAGTCAGGAGTGAAACTAGGAGAACCCTGATTCTATCATAATAGAGCGTGGGCAAGGACAGCCCAGAGTGTAGCACATGAGAAAGGAGACCCTGTGTCTCTCTTCTGAACCCCACTGGGTCGAAATGGAGAGGAAGCTCCCGGCAGAGGCCCTTGCCCCATCAGGCTGCAGTGGAAGTCCATCAGCAGCCTGGGAGGTGAGGTGCTCAGAAACCTACCTGTACTGAGACTTTTTCCTAAAGCCTCAGTCAATATGCCTGCTTTATTTGCAAAATTCCTCCCCCTGGGTGTATACAGCCTTTTCTCCAGTCTGGGCCTCTACACTCGTATTTTAGTTAAAAGAGAAAAGGCTACAAACCTCCGCCAACAAAGACCCTGCCTCCACTCCAACCCCCTCCCTGTAGGCAGAGGTGAGTCCTGTACATTGTTAGCGTGGGGCAGGGGTGGGGGTGGAGGAGAAGGGGTCTCCTGCATCACTCTGAGTTGCAGGTCTGCCCCCCCCCCCCAGCCTGGCCTGGCCCCCCTAGGAGTGCCGCAGGGCGTCCCTACAGCCTAAGGTGAAGTCTCAGAGAATTCTTTCCAGTGGCTCTGGGCTCAGGGAAGCTAGGAGCTTGGAAGCAGCGGCCTAGCCTCGTCGCCCCGGCATTTCCCTGGTTAGCGGAGCCCAGCCCAGGTTGCAGGGGCTGCGGTGGTCTAGGCACCGCTGCAGTAACCCTCAGCAAGGCGAGCTCGCTCTCTGGGCCTCAGTTTACTCATCTTACCACGCTGGGCTCAGCCGGCCTTGACATTCTGAGTTCTTTGCGTTCTTTTCCCGTTCCGGACGTTTCTCTAGCCTTGAGTCCCAGCCTTCAAGCCTGGCCCATCTCTTCCTGTCCTTGCCCGTTAAAAGCACAGCCTGGGGGCGACCCTGGCCCCTGTGCTCCACCCCGCCGCATTCTTCATTTCTGAGATTCTAGAAGGAGTAGACTCTCAGGCCACTCTGATCTACTAGGAGGGAAAAGGGGGAGTTGGGGTGCTGTGAGATGTTTAAAAAAAAAAAAAAAGGAAATAGAAAAGAGAAATAGAGAAAAGAGAGAGCAGAAAGAGACCAGCAAAAGAAGGGGGGGGCGTAGGGAGGTGGGTCGAGATGCTGGAAAGGGGGAATCAGAGAAAAAGGAATCTGAAGGAAAGCTGACAAGCGAGCGCGGGCGAGAGCAGGGTCTGAAAGGACCAAAGAGGAGAGGGGGGAAAAAGAAGGGGGGTGGACAGAGGGGGGGGAGCCGCGAGCAGGGAGGAGGGAGGCTGGCAGAGAGGGAGAGGGAGGGAGGGGCCGAGGGACGGAGGGGGTGGGGGCTGGCTCGGCAGCAGCTGCCGACGCTGCTCCAGCCGCCTGCTCGCTCCTCTCCTCCCTCGCTCGCTCACTCGCTCGCTCACTCGCTGGCGGTGCCCGCCGCCCGGCACTGGGCAGCTCGCAGCTCCGGTTCCTGGCCCGGCGATCTGGAGCGGCTTGGGCTCCCGAGGACCCGACCGCGCCACTGGCTGGCCGAGCCCTGGGCGGGCCGCGGAGGCAGGTAGGTGGCTGGGTGGGGTCCGCGGGGACGCAGAGCCGCGGGAGCACCCGGGGCGCCAGGGGACTGGGATGTGAGCTCCGGTCCCGGGGATGGAGGGGGCTTTGCAGCCCGGGGACTAACTTTCCTCCAGCTCCGTGGATTCCCAGCTGCCCTGACCAGCCCCGGGCCCGGAAACCCAGTTTGTCGCGGGGACAAGGTGGATGCCGGGGCTTGCGGGAGCGCCAGGGGGTCGGGGCGGGACGTGGAGCGCCCTGGCGTGGGCAGCCGCGCGCCCTCCGGCCGCAGTCAGGACGCAGCGTCCGCGGCGCCTCCACGTGCGGGGGAAGACCCGAGAGCAGCGGCGCGCCGCGGGGGTCCCGGGGAGGGCGCCCGGCCCCCGCCTCCCGCCGCCTGGGGCGCGCGGGCCCTGGGCACTGCACCGACGCCCTCCCCGCCGGGGTCGGGACGCAGCCGAGCCTGCGGGGACGCGGGCAGGTTCCCGGAGGTGGCCGCGGTGCGCCTCGCCGCTGATAACCCCAGCCGGCGCGTCGCGCGCGTTAGCTTTTGGGAGGCGCGAAGCGGAACGGGTGTACCCCCGTTTATTTCTTTCTTATTCCGTCTCTCCGACTCTTGGGGAATCCCGGACGTCCGACCGCCCTGTGGGCTAGTTCCCGGCGCATCCCTCCTGCCCTCGGCGGCGCCCCCCCGCTCCTAAAGTTAAAAGGGAAGCAAGTCACTCCCAGTGCGCTCCTGGATCGTGGTCTGAAGTTCCTAACTTCTCGCCGAGCCCTGGGCGGTAGTATTGGAGGTGGGGAACCGGTGGTCGTTGTGGCGCCCTGAAGCTGCCAGCGCAGCCGCCTTCCTCCGGGACTTGATTTATTTTCCTACTTTGTCCGAAAAAATACCTCTTAAAAACAGTCAAAACTGTTCCCTGCGGGCGTCAAGTCTGCGAGTGGACGGAGCCATCCCGACTCCGGCGCCCGGGTGCGTGTAGCCTCGGCGTGGCGATTCCCGCGGCCCTCGAGCCCTGGCTGCTTCCCCCGGACCTGGACTCCAGGCTCCATCCCGCTGTAGCTGCGGGTCGGGGTCCGTCCCCTTTCGCCCCTGCTGAGGGGCTGGTCTGACTCCCTCCCGGGCGGTCACGTTCTGCAGAAAAATTTGGCGAAGTGCCTCTGCTTCAGGTTCTCCGGCGCGCATCCCTCCGGAAGCCGGTCGAGAAGGACCTTTGGGGAGCGTTGGGCATCGAGCCATCTCAGCTCGCCCTGGCAAGGGTACTCGTGCCCGGGCATCAGCGCCTTCCCGCATCCTGCCGGGAAAGCACGGGTTAATGTACCGCCAGGTGGCGGCGCGCGGCGGCCGGCGGGGGCTGTGCGAGCCTGCCCGGGGCGCCGTCCCTACACTCCCCGAGTCCAGAGGCCGGATTCGCCCGCCCGTGCGGCTTCCTGGAGCGAGCGGAGGCCCAGACTCACAGACCTCTTTGTTGAAGTAGAGTCTGGGATATTCTCTTGAGATGTTTAGCGGGACCAAAAGCTGGGACCTTTGCAGAGAGGGTAACCTGCCCGTCTGGCCATTGCACCCTGCAGGTTGGGGAGGTGCCCAGGAGCATCGGACTTACGCCCACCGGGCTCCATCCCTTGCTCCTTCGTCGGATTTCTCTAGTTCACACCACGCACCAGCTCTCTCTGTTGCTCCGTTTAAGCCACTAGGGATTTGAAGTGTACAACTGCAGTCCCCATACTTCCTCCCATTCCACTGATCAGCAGACTGAGGTCCTGAAAAATGAAAGGACTCGCTTAGAGCTGGCTAAGGGTGGAAGGAAAGTAAAGCAGATCTCCTGACTCCAGATTCAGAGCTTTTCTAGTCCCCTCCTCCCCCAAGCCGTGGTCTGGTCTCTGGACTCTCTTATTAGGTGCCCTGCTGTGAGCATCTTCCAGGCCGAAGCACTTAGGTGGCAGTGCCTGCAGTGGGGGCTGGGAGTAAATGGAGCCCACAGACCTGGCTCATCCCTACAGCTGTAAGCCCTATATAGCATTCTTAGGTGAAATCACTTCTGGAGCAGGCTGGATTAGGGATAGTTCCTGGACAAAGTATGATTTGGAGCAGAGCCTTGGGTAGGTTTACAGCTGGGGAGGAGGACTGTGGGGCCCGGGGCTTGAAGACTAAGAGCGGGAAAGCTGGATTAAGACTTGCTGAGCGTCTGGTCAAAAGCCATGAGCAAGGGCGGAGGAGAACTCAAGCTCAGAAGCTGGGAGCCGAGGTCTAGCTCTAGATACAGGCTGAGCAATTGGCCTGGAAGTCAGTATCTGGTGAATTGAGGGATGTGGCACCAGTTAGGAAATATTCTGGCTTTTGCTCCTTTTCCTGTTATTGTCCCTCTGGATTTTAATCATCTTGTTACCCTTCTAAACTATAACTTTTAGAATCTAGATATTTGAGTGTTCTACACTTACTGTGGGCAGGGAGCGCTTACCCTGTCTGGATCCTGGGGTACAGCCATGAACTGGACAGGAGTCCCATAGCTTGTGCTGACGTTCTGGCCTTCACAGGACCACACTCAGTCCTACTAGTTGTAGGACTGAGGCAGATACACAAAATTTATCTGAAAAAGTGCCAAAGTGGGACATATGACAAAGACAACCTTAGTCTTCCCTCTAGTGGCTCAAGGCTCCCAGGTGGAGAGGTTTGGAGCTGTTGGCTATGAGGTTTGGAGATTTTCTGGACTTCCATGCCCCCAGATCCTGGTTGCCAGGGTGACCCAAGGCAGCTTCATTGATGACCTTAGCCGTGACATTGGAGAACTGCTCTGCAGAGCTTCTGCCAGGCAGAGAATGGGGGTGGGGGGGTGGATTGGTGAGTGTTGGCTGCTGTGTTTTTGCTGGGTATCCATAGAGACTGGTGCCAGGTAACCAGGTGCCTCTCAATTTCCATAATCCACAGCTGCTTGGTGAGCTCTGAAGCCCCGTTGTACAGATGGGTAAATGGAGCCCTGAATTTGTAGATTGGAAGAGGCTATGCAGTGAGAGGCCCAACCCCGATAGACGTCAGGTGTCTCTAATGTCTGATTCAAGTTAAAATGATGCTCTTCTTCCTATTTTGTAGATGAGGAGTTCTTAGAGTACAGCATGGAGGGCCTGTTGAAACAGATTACTGCCTTCACCCTTCCAGGCTCTGATTCATCAGGTCTGGAATAGGCTCAGTAATTTGTATTTCTAAAACAGTTCCCAGGTGATGCTGATGCTCTTGGTCTGAGGTCCACACTTTGAACCAGGGTGGTAGAAACAGGAAAGTGAGCGATTTTCTTAAGACTGTGCAGGGAGGGGAGACTGGAACAAAGACTATGATTTAGCTTCAAGAACCGCAGGACTTGCTTATGTATGGTCTCCTCCCTCTCACCCCCCAGGTGGCCAAGGAATTAAAAGAATATTTTATCTTCATCAGCACACACACACACACAGCATATATTGCAATATAATTAGAGAATAAATAGGTGTTATGTGTTGGAGGTAGACTCCGTGCCCTGTGGCTCTGTGGGGGTTTATTATAGCAGTGTGATAATTGAAAAGGTGTCATCCACTCCAAGAACCCCTCATGAAACTTTCATGGCCTGGGCAGTCATTGTCCAAAAAGATATGTCTTCTTCATTTAAAAGAAAAAAAGTCAGAGAGATTGTGTCTCCTGCTAATGGGACTAGCTGGGTTTCATTTGACAGTAACCATGCAATGTATCCTTAGGGGAGAGGGAAAAAAATTGAACAGCCGATGTGAGCAGAGAGAGGCTATAGGAAGTCCACATCACATGTTCACAGAGCTGTTGGTTGAGCATTTCAAAATGTTTTTCTGTCTGTCTATCTCACCTGGATTTCAGATGTGAAACTCTATCTCAGCAAGAGGAAGAGAGTTTGTGTTTCAACTTCGCTGATGGGAAAATCTAACAGCACACTTTATCCCCAAAGTGTTAATTAGGCCCAAAAGAAAAGAACCATAAAAGAGTTGTTCTCCTAAATGCTGGCATTTTTCATCTGGATTCTATTTATCGATTATTTTACAGTTGAGAAGGAGCAAAAAATCCATGTTTTTATAGCAAATAAAGCTGGCTGCAGTAATTATGCAGGCTCAACATGTCTGTTCTGGAGCAGGAAGTTGGAATTCAGCCTGACTCTCAAACATTTGGGTGAGATCTAATTGAGAAAGACATTTCAAAGAACAAATATTTAGGAATGCGGGGTTTTGCCGCTGGTCTCTCTGGACCAAGCACAAGCACCTTGCTTTTAGCTTGTTCCTCAGAGACGGGGGAAGACAGTGGAGAAGGATCTGGTCAGTAACATTGGGACCACAGTCAAGCTGTCAGGCTGAAAGCATGGAGAAATCAGTGAGGCTTAGGAAAGGGAAGAAGATGCCTTTAGGAAATAGATCCCACAAATTGATGAGGAGGGAGAGTTGATCAATCAAATATAGACCAAATACTTATTGAAAACCTAACCTTGGGATGGGCACAATCAGGGCAGGGAATGGGACTTTTACTTGTTATATATCTTGCATATTGGTTAGTTTGGTATCTATAGTGATAAGAGCCCTTGACTGGAGTGGGTACCAGGGCTGCAAGTAACAGAAAACCTGAACTCCACTGTCTGTAACAATAAGGAACTTAGTATCTCCCTTAACAAGAGAGCTGGGCTATTTCTGCTCCAAGGTTGTTTTTTCAGTGGCTCAACAGCATCATCAAAGATCCCGATGCTTTTCATGTTTCCTTGTTCTCAAGGTCACAAGATGGCTGCAACAGTTCCGGGTGTTTCACCCTCACAACCTCATGCAAGGCAGAAAAGACAGGAGGGTAGCCTTTCCCAGAAACCCCTAAGTAGACTTTTCCTCATGTTGTCTTGGCTGAAATTAAGAATCACATATTATGCCTAACCTACCCTCAGGCAAAAGAAGGGGATTGTCATAATTGACCTCGCACAATCTTAATTGTGTGTTGGGCCTCGGAGAGAAACAAAACTAGGATGCTCTTGGGGAGGAGTGAGAAGCAATCAGCAGTGCTGGCTATAGAGTTCAAGACCTGGGTTTGAATTCTCTCTACTCCTCTTCAGCCCTGTGAACCCAAGCAACATATCTCACCTTTTGTGGCTTAGTTTACTCATATGCACAGTGGGATTTATTGGGGAGATAAATCTGAATTAGCCCAGTAATTACACTTGCTTGGTACAAGAGAGGTAGAAGATTATTTGAAGATTTGACCTTGAACATTAAAGAATGTATACTCTAGTACAGGAGACGTGTAAGGATCAGCTCATCTAGACCATCAAATAGAGCGGAACCAGAGAGTGGAGAGTATGGCTTGTAGACCAGCCGCTGTAGGAGGAGTATGGCGTCAGTGGGAGCTGTGGTAGTCAGGGAAGTCTTACTGGAAGAGGTGATGGTTCCTGGTGCATGCCGGAACTGCAGTAGTCAAGTAAGGATAGGTTGATTATAAGCTCCTTCTGCTCACTTTCCTTCCTTTTGCTTTTCTTTTTCTCAGTGGTAAAATGAAACCATTAGGCCAAAATAAGATCTCTGCATTCGCAGTGGCAGAGGTAGTCAATCCAAGTATAGTCAGTACTGACCAGCAAGTCTCCCTGGGGACCTGGCCTGCTGGTTTCCAGTCCTAGGTGACCATTAGTCCTCTGCCTCTCCGACTATGTTTCAGCTGCTTATTGGATACTGTTAATATTATGAGTAGTATTTGGATGCTTCGTGGCCCTCATGAAGTTTATATGCCTAAGATGAAATCTCACATCTTCCCATCTCTCAAGCCACTGCTCCTTCAGGACTCTTCTCTCTTGTTGGCTGCACCATCCACCCAGTACTGGGCTCAGAACCTTAGCAGCACCTTTTTTTTTTCTTCAGTACTGGGGATTGAACCCAGGCATATTCTACCTCTGAGCTACCTCCCAGCCCTATTTTTTATCCTTTATTTTGAAACAGAGTCTCACTAAGTTGCAGAGGGCCTCACTAAGTAGCTGAGGCTGGCCTCGAACCTGGATCCTCTGGTCTCAGCCTCCCAAGTACTGGGATTACAAGCATGTGCCACCAAGCACGGCAGTAGCACCTTTTGATGTCCCTGCTCCCCCGCATACCCTGCTCCCAGTACTAAATGCACCAGCTCTCCATTTGTCATTATATTTCTTGGCTATGTCCTCCTTTCTGGCACAAGAAGTCCCCTTCATTCGGGTTCTTTCCACCACACACTGGGTGGTGGCAGTAACCTCCTCCTCTGCTCTCTTCATGGCGTAGTGCATGGCTGTATATGGGGACTTGTGTCTCCAGAGCAGCCTCTGGGGGCTCTTAGTGGGGTACCCTTTGTAACTTCCAGAGCAGGGTGGCAGTGAGCCTGAGATCCAGGGCTGCAAACCCGTGGTGTTGCTGTGGGTGCCGCTACCCTGCAACCAGGGCAAATTTTCATCTCTTTCCTCAAATCATTCCCAAACTTTTTTTTCTTTTTTCTTTTTTGGTTTGAAACAGTATCTCACTAGGTTGCCGAGTCTCACTAGGTTGCTGAGGCTGGCCTCAAACCTATGGTCCTCCTGTCTCAGCTTCTCTGCAGTTAACCCAGACCACCGTTTCCTTCAAGCCCAGCGCTAGAGCTGCGTCCTGGTTAGACCTTCCCTGACCATGGTGTCCACAGAGATCTTGCAGCATTGATCTTTCTTTCCCCTGAACTTCTGTAGCAATTATTGCCTACACCGCAGATTCCGGATTTAATAATATGCTGCCAGTGTCATTGTTCAGCATTTTGTTGGGATGTTCATTTTTCCCAATTGGGTGTAAGTCCATTGAGATCCAAGATGGGGTGGGGGTGGGCCCTTCTTTGTATCCAGCATTGTGGCCAGCATTGACACTTTGGGGGGTACTTTTTTTTTCTTTCAGTGCTGGGGATCGAAACCAGGGCCTTGTGCGTGCTAAGCAATTCATTGGGTACTTACTGAATTAATAAATCACAGGAATAGATTACTTACCTGAAAAATCACCGTTTTCCTTAGCCTCATTTGGGGGAAGGAACTCATTTTTTTTTTTTTTTTTGTATTGTGGATTATTTTTTTGCCCAAGGGCATTCTACCTTCAAGTTACACCCTCAGTCCTTTTTACTTTGAAACAGGGTCTTTCTAAGTTACCGAGGGTCTCACTAAGTTGCTTAGGCTAGCCTCAAACATGTAATCTTCCTGTCTCAGTCTCCCAAGTGTTGAGATTACAGGTTGTGCTACCACCCCTGGCGAGGGGACTAAATTTAATGAATGCTTCCTCTATGTTGGGCACTACTTTAGATGATTTTAGGGATTGCTTTTATTCACCTTGTAACAGGCCTGAGAAACTGGATTCTTGTCCTTTTACAGATGAGGAAAGGGAGGCTGGCAGGGCACAGGTGGTGGCTGCATCCGATCAGCCAGCAGGGGGCGCGGGGACCAGGGGCCTGTTCTTTCCTCGGGTGCTTCCTGCGTCTCGCTGAGGCTCTCCCCACCTGTGGTGTCCTGTTCTCCCTTCTCCTTCTCCTTGTGACTCACTGTGTCCCACTGCTTCACAGTGTCCCCAGGACCTTGGAATAATTCAGGAACTTTTAAACTTTCTGGTGGAGCAGTTAAGTCCTGCTATTTGGTGCAGAAAAGAGAGGCGAAGGCAGTAGAGAACAGGAGAGGACTGAGTAATGGTCCTCAGGTCCTGGGAAGGCTTTAGGCGGCAGTGGTCAGGGTGTAGATCTTTCCAGAACGTGCCTGAGAGGAGGGGATGGCATTGAGTTCAGGGGAGATGAGGTGTGATTCACTAACAGTGGCTGCTTCACTAGCTCTTCACAGTTTAGGAAGCACTTGGGGTGCATTTATTTCCTAATTTGTGTTTTATAACGACTTTGTAAAGTCAGTCTTCATCCTCAGAAATGGGGTTTTAGAGAGTTCAACTGACTCGCCTCAGGTCACACCTCATACCTGATTCCTTTCTCTCACAACTATATTCCAGAAGCTTCCTGAGGAAGGGCTTCCTGTTCTGGAATTGATCCTGTGGGTCAAGGTGGCGCTGACTTTCCCTTGTGTGTCTAGGATCTACCTTTCACCAGAGCAAAAATGGTTGGAAATCCTTCCCTGCCCTTGGAACCTGCCCTTCCCTGGCCCGCTTTATCAGCCAAGCTTAAAATAAATACAATAAATAAAAACACCCCAAAACTTTTCTTTTTCTGCAGAGGATGAGCAATAATCTACATATGCAAATAAATGGCGTACCAGTCCCCATGAATATTAATTTGGAAAGGGAGTATGAGGCCCTAAAATACACTTGAAACCAATGATTTGGCGTTTTGCAACTCTGTGGGCTTGCTGTGATCATTGTGGCTTTATATTTTCAGGTTGCTTCTGCTCCCAGCCACCTCCCCTCTAAACATCTCGAAGTCACCAGGTGGATGGAGGGTGTCTCCAGTCATCAGGCCAGAGGCCCACGGGTGATGGGTGAAGTCTCATCCTGGGCTGAGTCTGACCTTGTCGGGCTTCTCCAGTGGGGGCCAGGCCTTACTCCCCTGGGATCCCAGCATTAGTGGCAAGTCCCCAGGGGCAGGGGACAGTTGTGGCCTGACTCTCCCATGCGCACGAGGAAACAGAGACAGGAGAGGGTGGATGACTTGCTCAAAGTGACATCGTGAGTTAATGGCAGGAAGCAAGAAATCTTATTCATTCCTTGCTCTGAAAAGCACATTTCTGTGTGTGTGTGTGTGTGTGTGTGTGTGTGTGTGTGTGTGTGTGTGTGTGTAGGACAGGTGGGCAGGGTGGCATTTAAAGTTTGTATACTTTGGGGGAGTCATTCTTCTGTTGTGAACATTCACCCAGAGACAGGTGGCAACTGAAAATCCAGTCATGTTTCCCATTTGGGTTGAAATAAATGATTTCCTTCCTCCCCCAGATTTCCAAATTAGATTATCCCTAGACCAGAACTAATCCACTGACATCCTTTAGCACCCCCAGCTGAAGTGATGACAGGGCAGGATAGAGAAGGGGAGGGCCTCTGAGAAAGCCAGGTGGGCCTGACAGTGATTTCTCTGTCCCACTGTACCGGAAGGCTCCAGGGAGTGAAGAGGCAGAGGGGAATACTGAGGCATCGTGATACCATCAAGATTTGGGTCTCTCCTGCCCTTTGCTGCTCTTACTGGGTCAGTTTGGACTGTCAATCAACCTTTGAACCTCCTTTTCCTTGTCAGGAAGTATCAAATAATCAGCCCCACTGTTTTGTTTTGTTTTTTGGTACTGGGGATTAAACTCAGAGGCATTCTACCTCTGAGCTAGTTACACCCCCAGCCCTTTTTATTTTTATTTTAAAACAGGGTCTCACTAAGTTGCTGAGGGTCACAGTAAATTGCTGAGTCTGGACTCAAACCTGCTATCCTCCTGTCTGAGCCTTCCAAGTACTGGGATTACAGGTGTATGCCATCAAGCCCAGCTTCATCCCTACTTTTTAATGCTGCTTCGTGAAGATTAAATGGAGATTTAAGTTTCTGCGCCATGTGGGGCACAAAGTAGGTGTTCTGCACACCTAAATTTCTTCCTTCCCAGACAGATTTATTTGACTGGCTGCACTGGGTCTGTAAAGGATGTGCTTATCTGTGTTTGTGTCTCTTGTGCCTGGGTTGGTGTGTCTCTGTATTTGTGTCTACCGTTGCCCATGTGTTTGTTTCTGAGTGTGGAGTTGTGGATAAGGATGTGAGTCTGTGTGTGTCTGTGTCACTGTGTATTGAGATGGGCAAGGTGCTTCTGTCTATGAGTGGCTGTGTGTTTCTGTGTGTTAGCGTTTCTGTGACTGCATGATCCCTGTGTGTGTGGGGGGGAGGGGAGGATGTGCGCATGTGTGCTGGTGTGCACGCGCATTGTGGGGTCACAGTGACCAGATGTCAGCAGGGTTCAGAAGCTTCACGGTGCACAAAGAGCTCTGGACCTAGGTCCCCTCTAAGGTCTCTAATGTGTCCCTTCTGCCTCTCCCAGGCCCTGAAACCCTTCCTAATTGCCCCCTGTCCCTTTCCTCTACCTCCCCCTAGAGGCTTATGGGCTGGGGAGGCTTCTGCAGTGGCAGGCCCTGGTCCATTTGCATTCCTGTTTGCATATCATTTGCATTGTCTATACAGACTCTGCTTTCAGTTCTGCAGTTTTCAAGGTAAAATGTAGTTGCTCTTCTTGAAGGTCATTATATTAGGGATTTTTTTTTTTTTTTGGAGTTTCTTTTATTTTGCAATTTCTTTTATTCTTTCTGGTTCAGACCTCTTTCTCAGAACTGGGTGGGTGGGGGGCTGGGAAATATAAGAAACCCCAGAAACATCTGCCTTCCCCTCTCAGTTCATCTTCCCAGTCCACTTCCCCTGCTGGGCCACTAGCATGGGGACAGGGTGACAGTGGGCTGAGCAGAGGGCCTGGCTTGGCAGGAGGAGCCCTGGGAGGAGGAGTTAGTACGAGAAGATTTCCTTCTCTAGCTGTGGCTGGTTCTGCCTAGATCCCAAGGTCCTAGTTAGGGTCAAGCACAGTCCAACCTGGTCTGCAGCCTGCTTCTCTACCCCCACTGACTCACCTCTGAGGAGGGGACAGGAAAAGACACCTGAGACCTTCAGAACCTCCACCTGTCCCTGGCTGGGGAGAGGCCACAGGCCTGTGCTGGCCTTGTGGGAAACGGAGGAGACAAAGGATGTCTTTTCCTTTCAATCTTCTACCACATAATTAAAGATATTTCTGACATTACAGAGACACCCAAGAAGCTTCCCCAGGAGGGCTGTACCTGAATAGTATCTTCCTCATGGGTCATGGGCTCCACATTCCTTCTTTAGATGTGGGTTTGAGTCCTGGCTCTGCTACTGCATAGATTTTTGTTGTTGTTTTTGGTGCTGGGGATTGAACCCAGAGGCATTCTACCTCTGAGCTACGCCCCAGCCCAATTCGGCCTCCCAAGGATTAGGATTACAGGTGTGTGGCTTACTGCATGTTTTTGGACAAGTTACCTCACCTGTCTGAGCATTTTTTCTCATCTGTGAAAAAGGAATGGTATTAGGACTTAATAAACATACACAGGTTGTTGGGGATCTCAAACGAGCAATGCAGGTGAGGACTTAGTGCGGTTCTGGGACATGGCAAAGATTCAGTGAATTAGTTAGCATTGCTGGTCCCCACAGGCTTGTTGGCAAACAAAAATTCCATAGTATGACTTTTTCTTTTTGGTACTGGGTACTGGGGATTGAATCCAGGGCATTCCACCTCCCAGCTATGCCCCCAGCCCTTTTTATTTTTTAAAAACAAAAAGGCGATCCTCCAGCATTCGGGAGGCTGAGACCGGAGGATGCGGGTTCGCGGCCAGCCTCAGCTACCTAGTGAGGCACTCGCAACTTAGTGAGACCCTGTTTCAAAATAAAGAATAAAAATAGGGCTGGGGGTGTAGCTCGGAGGTAGAATGCCCCTGAGTTCAATTCCCAGTACCGCAAAAAAAAAAAAAAAAAAAAAAGGCGATCCTCCTGTCTCAGCCTACCAAGTACTAGGATTATAGGCATGTGCCACCAATGTTCGGCTCCACAATATGTGTTTTCTACCTTAGTATAAATGCTCATCAGAATCCCTTCAAACTAGCAATAGACAACAGGCTTGAATCCCTTCCTGCAGCAGGAAGCGTTTCCAAAGGCAGCTCGGGGAAGCAGGAGAATCCTAGTCTGTGTCTCCCTACTCTCTCCTGGTGGAAGGATGAGTAGATGTCTCCTGTTCAAGGTCAAATCTGTTTTCTCTTGTGCTCTTTACTTCTGAGCAAGGCCTTGCTGGGCACCCAGGGCCATCCACAGCTGAGCAGATCTTGGGTTCCCTGGAAAACAGAGCTTGAGATACAACTTGGTGCTGGTGCTTTACTGAGTGTGTGTGTTTTGTGTGTGTGTGTGGGGGGGCAGGGGTGCAACCTCAGGATAAAGAGGGAGAGGAAAAGAGAAGCAAGGCAAAGAGGACGAGTCAGGGCTAGCCAGACACAGCTTCAGGAGAGCTGGTTGCTCAGTTGTGAGGGAAGCCTCCCATTAGGAGGGGGTAGAACTGTTGTGCCTTGGGACCGCTTGTTGGGCAGAACAGAGGGGGTTATCTGCTGGCTCTCGGGTCTCTCCTTGGTCTAAGTTTTCTCTGTGGGGCATCAGCTCCCTTCACCTGGCCCCCTGGGAGGCCTCTGGAGAAGCTGGATCCCACCCCCTGTGGCAAAGGGCCTCATCTGGGCCCAAAAGAGCATCCAGTGCCTTCATATGTCCGGGGAGGGGGGGAGCTGAGGGCTAGAGCTGCAGAGGCTTCGGAGTGAGAGCTGAGCCTCACCCGGGGGAGGCTGGGGCAGCTGTGGTGTTAAATGAGACCATGGCAGTGGGGGCCTGATGTTCCTTAGAGGAAGTAGGCACCAGCCTGGGAGGCGGGTGGGGCTGAGCAAATCTGGGTTGGCATGTAAACATCAGGCAGGATTCAGCTCCCATTAATCAATGAATTCATCCACTGTTGGGCCAGGTGCCTGAGTCTGGCTTCACCCTGATACCCTGATGGCAGTGGGAGCCATCAGCAGTTTTGGTTTTTTGGGGGGGATTGAACCCAGGGGCATTCTACCTCCGAGCTCCACCCCCAGTCCTATATTTTATTTTGAAACAGGGTCTCACTAAGTTGCAGAGGGTCTCACTAAGTAGCTGAGGCTGGCCTTGAACCTGTGATCCTCCTGTCTCAGCCTCCCAAGTACTGGAATTACAAGTGTGTGCCACCATGCCTGCTTTCATCAGCAGTTCTTGAGCAAGCGAGACTTCTCCATGCTCAGCAGTGACAGGAGTTATCTGGAGAGAGCCATTTCTTGGGTCTGTGTGTCTTTGCCTGCAGAGTCAGATGGGAGCTGTTCCCAGAAGTTCTGGCATTCCTAACTCAACTTCAAGGGACTAGACAAGGCTCAAGCTCTTTGGAGTCTCATTCACAGCAGCGGGGAGGCTGCCACCCCTGACACCACCACATGTCTTAATCAGAGAGGAGAAAGTCCTTCCTGGGTGAGGTGCGTCTTCAGAACGCTGAGTCAGAGATCGGAGTGCCTGGTTTGAACCCAGCTCTGCCATTTGAAAGCTAGGTGACCTTGGGCAAGTGGCTCTACCTTACCTGTTCAGGTAATGTTTAATGAGTGCCTACTATGCACCAGTCCTAGCTGTTGGGATAGATACAGAGATGAGCAATACAAGACAGACAAGACCCCTTCCCTTGTGGCACTTGCATTCTCATGGGGAATGCCAGACTACAAACAAAGTAAGGCAGTGGATTATAGAGTACATTTGAAGGTGACAAGCAATGGGGGGGGGGAGCAGGGCAGGAAAGGGGAGGTGGGAATGCTGGGGCAAGGATTGCCGTTTTAAATAGAGTTGCCATTTTAAATAGAGTTTTTAGAGCTGGGCGCAGTGGCTCATGACTGTAATCCCAGTACTTGGGAGGCTGAGACAGGAAGATCACAGGTTCAAGGACAGCCTCAGCAACTTAGCAAGACCCTCAGCACTTAGGGAGACCCTGTTTCAAAATAAAAAAAAATAAAACAGAGCCGGAGGTGTAGCTCAGAGGTAGAATGCCCCTGGCTTCAATCCCCAACACCAAAAATAAGTACATAAGTAAGTAAGTAAATAAATAAATGAGTTGTTAGAGCTAGGCACAATGTCTCAGTACTTGGAAGACTGAGACAAGAGGATTGCAGGTTCCAAGCCGGCCTCAGCAACGTAATAAGGCCCCTTGGCAACTTAGGGAGATCCTGCTTCAAAATAAAAAATAAAATAGGGCTGAGGGTATAGCTCAGAGGTAGAATGTCTCTGGGTTCAATCCTTAGTACCCCCCCATAAATAAATAAATAAATAAATAAATAAATAAATAAATAAATAAATAAATAAATAAATAAAGTTGTTAGGAAAGTTCTCAATAAAAAGGCCGCCTTTAAGTACTAGCCCCAAGGAGGTGAGGGAGTAAGCCACTGCCTGGAACATCACTTTGTGCCTCAGTTTTCTCACCTGTACAGTGCAGTTTACCATAGCACCTTCTATACAGGGTTGCTGTGTCCATGCCAAGGGTGCAGGCCTGGTGAGACACACTGTCATTATTGTCACCATTGCTTAGTTGGAGTTTGTCCCGAATGCCTCTGGGCACCTTCATCTCCCCAAGGTAGGGAATGGCTTTTCTTCCACTGGTCCCCAGCTCCTCATTAGAAGGGGCCCCACAACCTGCGGTCGGAGCAGCAACATTTGCATCTTCTTTTGACTGGAGCATCTGACTCCCAGAGGGAATGGCAGGAAAGCTGATAGCAACATCCAGGTTTAGGCAGCAGCTTCCAGCCTTCCTCTGGAGTGGCTGCAGACTCGGGTGGGCAGGTGTTTCTGGCCCAGTTCAGGACTGGGCTGGGGAGGGGGTCGCCCACCTAGTAAACAGGGTGCCAGTAGCAGGCCCGTGGGCCTTGCTCCCGTCACCCTCCTGGCCGGTGACCACGTGGCTTTCATCAGCAGGCTCCGAGAGTCCACTCAACAATTTGGACGTTGTTATTTACTATTGCAGAGATTTTTGTGGCTATAATTTACTGCCGCTGCAAAGCCCAGGGACCTGAGTCCCAATAGCCTTCAGTATAGATATTGCATCTAATCAATCCTCTATTACTATGCAAATACATCATATAGGCTACTGATGTCTTTTCCTTTCAAACACTTAATACATAATTAATGATACTTCTAATGCCAAAGAAGACACCAACCCAAAAAGCTTCCTGCTATAATTTATAGTCACCCCGCTAGGTTTATAGGTTCCTTATCATTCAGGAATGGGCCTGTCCCCACTGTCACCGTGGGGGCGTTGAGGCGGGAAGTGCTGGGCGAGAAGCCTGCCCTCCAGACAGCATTGAGCTGAGCGGGACGGTGGCCACACAGGGGAGGGTGCCAGCTTCTCCATGGCTTGCCCATTCAGGTCACAACCACCCTGTGAGAGTCCTCTCATCCTGCTCTGCAGATGAGGTCAGAGGTCAGAGAGAGGACCCACCTCGCCCAGGGCCGGGCTTGGGCCTCTCTGCAGGCCGGCGGGTGTGGAAGGAGGGCTTGGAGTTCCTTAGCCTGTGAAATGGCCGCAGAGTCGCTACTGCAGGACTGTGTGGGAATTGGAGATCATGGCCCGTGTTAGGCACTGAAAACACGCGTGCTAGTGTCCTTGTTTGGAGGTGAAATGGCGAGAACATCAGTTTGGAAGGGATTGTTGGGGTGGCTCAGTGGTCTTTTTTGAGGGGGTGTGGGGGGAGTGGTTTGGAAGGAGCCAAGATGCTGGTCCCAGTGGCATGGGGGACCACACTGAGCACCTGGAGGAGCAGCCCCAGAGGAATTTCTCCATCGAGGCCTCGCCAAGTCCCACTGTGAACCATGCTCAGCTTAGGAATGGAATGAACCGTTCTTCCTGGGCCTGCATGTCTGGTGGGAACGAGCAGACACAACAGCCAGCATGACCAGGGAGGTTGAGACGCAGATGTCCAGGTATTGCTGCCTGTGGACGAGAGGAGGGGGAGGGTATGGCCTATGCTGGCACCTGAGAACAAGGCCCGAGGTGGACACCGAGGCTGAGATGGTGAGAACAGCAGTCTCTTTCCTCCCAGGTGAGGGCTGCTGTCTTGGCTCAGCTCCTCTGCCCCTCCGTGTTCACATGGAAGAAATGGACCATAGACTAGAGTGGCCTCTTCCTCAACCCAGGGCAGGAAGAGGAACTGGAGACTGTAGAAGAGGAGGGGGGCGGGGTGTTGGGGGCGTCGGGAAGCTGCCTGAAAACAGCCACTGCCCTGGTGGGCACAGGCTCCCTTGGACCCCTCCTGGGCCGCATGACTGGGGTCCTCCCTCAGGCGTGGCCCTTCCCATGCCCCCCACGGCTCCGGGTTTCCCCCTCCTTCTCTCTTGTCTCTTCCAGACCTTGTCCACGGCCTCCAGTGGCATCGAGGACAGTCCAGCTTGTGCCCCTGGACTGAAGAGCTGTTCCTTGTTTGGACGCCTCTGCCCCCTCCCTCTGCCCTTGCTAGTCCACACTGCCTGTGGCAGGCAGAAGGATCTTTCTAAAATGCAAACTGGACCATGTCTCTGCCCTGTCGGAAACCCTTTAATGGTTCTTCATTGCCCTCTGGATAAAGTCAGAACTCATTAGCGCAGCAGTCAAGGCCAGGCGCCTCTCCTCACAACCCACCTCCTGTCTGTGCTTGGCAACACCTAGTGGTCGCCCAGCTCGGAGCTACCCCAGCCCAGCACCTTCCTGCCTGGCTTCCTGCACTGCAAAGCTCTTTGGGTCACCTTCCGTAGTCTGACTGCCTCTTCCTCATCCTCCTCAATTCAGCCCAGACCTGCCTCCTGCAGGAAGCCTTCCCTGAGTTCTTTCTGTCGGGCCAAGTGACTCGATTTCTGTCCTCTGACTTGTATTGTTGAAACTGCAGTGAGGCCCTTAAGAGTAGGGACCCTTAAGGGCGGACCCTTAAGACAGGCCCCGCCTTCCCAGTGCTGTCTCTTACATGTAGTGGAGTTATAAAGATAGATCGTATTGTCCTCTAACCCAGAATAGTTCTTGCTTTTTTTTGGGGGGGGGGGGTATTGGGTATTGAACCCAGGGGTGCTTTACCTCTGAGCTATACCCCCAAACTTTTTTATTTTTTATTTTGAAATAGTTGCTGAGGCTGGCCTTGAACCTGCCATCCTCCTGTTTCAGCCTCCCTCCCAAGCACTGGGATTCCAGGAGTGCACCACCATGCCTAACTTAGTCCTTGCCTTTGACGTGGAACCCAGTGCCTGCCTGTGGCTCTGGCTCCCCTGTGGGAAGAGGTGGGACTTGGTAGCCAACTTGAGGGTGCAGTGTGAGGTGTCGGGCCTTGGCATCCTGGAGACCCCTCCTGGATCTTGTGAGCAGGATCCGTGGTCTGTTGGGTTTTAGAGATCACCAGTGCTCTGAGCAACTGGGTGGGTGTCGGGTGAAGCGGCATTGCTCAGAGGCATGAGAAATGAGGAAGATCCTGGGAACAGAGCCCCCAGGTGGGCAAAGTCATTTTAAAATACAGTTTCCTTTCTTTCCCTCCTGGTCATGTCTTTGAATTTAGTATATATTTTGACATTTGAATCACTTTAATCAGCTCCCTAATTTTTGTCCCTAACTTGATTTCTTCTTCTCCTGTGTAGCAAAAGGGATTTAGGAAGAGGAAAATCTTCAAAAGGAAGGTTTGGGGGAAGCCCATCTGCGTGGGGCCTCCTCTCCTGCCTCGTGCAGATTAGGGGTTGAGAGATGGGGGCAGGAGAGAGCCCCTGCTTCTGGTTGTGGGGCAAGGACAATGAGATGACATCACTGCATCCTGAGTCTGAAGGTGGGAAGGGCAGAGAGGACCTGGTTGGGGGCCAGGAATTGCTCTGGGGCCCCCACTGGAGGCGCGGTGTCCTTCTGGGTAATTTCCATCTTTAATTTCTCAGAGTTTTATGAACAGGGAGTAAATCAGGATCCCGCACCGACTGCTCCATGTAAAGGATTAATAAACTGGAGATTTATGGGGCAGTAGCAGAGGAAGGCGGTGGAAATGGAGAATGGAACGAGACTTGGTTCCCAAGGGGCAGAGCTGCCTCCAGGATCTTCACTCCATTGTGGGGTGTCTTCTGAGGGACTCTGCCGGGATCCTTGTCTTTTAAGACTTAGAGTCAGAGATGGGCGGCTGGACTTGGTCTGGGGCCTGACCTGTGTTCTCTACCTAGGAGCAAAACAGGCCAGCTCAAGGTCAAGGGCCAGACCCATCCCTGAGTCTGTCTAGGTGGATCGCCTGACACCCAGTCTTTAGAGTGGCATACAGACGCAAGCTCTGGTCTTGAACTCAAATAGTCTGTTTTTGAGTTTAGAGACAGAGACTAAAGTTTACTTTCTTTTTGACTTATCAACTAGGCTACAAATAATGGAACATGACATCAGAGGCTTAAATAATAAGATCCCAGGTCCTTTCCACCTCTCTGGCTGTTCTCTTTAGCATGTTGGCACAACCTTGCGGTAGCACCTCTTGGTGATGATACGGCTGCTGTAGTTCCAGTCAACACATTCAGAAATGGCAGTATCCAAAAGCCAGGCATGCTGGCACACACCTGGAATCCCTATACTTGGGAGGCTGAGACAAGAGGACTTCAGGTTCCAGGCCAGCCTCAGCAATTTAGTGAGATACTCAGCAATTTAGTGAAACCCTGTTTCAAAATAAAAAATAAAATCGGGCTTGGGGTATAGCTTAGAGGTAGAATGTCCCTCATTTAATCCCTAGTATCCCCCACACACACAAGAAAAAAGAAAGAAAGAAAGGCAATACCCAGTGAGAGAAAGCGTTGCCCATCTTTTAATGGACATCTCCTTTTAAGAGCAAGGAAACTTGCCACACCAGTCACTGGATTGATGGAAGGGATAACCATGAGGCTCACAGTAATGGGTCTCTGAGTTTTGTTTCCCCGAGTCATGCTGGAGAGGAGTGGGCACCCGGACAAAAGTGGAACTCTCTGGGCAAGAGGAAGGGGGGGTAGCTGCTGGGCAGGCATTTACCATAGTAACTGAGTAATTTTTGTTAGCTCACTAAGCCTTAGTTTTCCCATGTGTAAGGTGGGAATAATAATAAAAGTACTTTTTTTTATTTGTTTGGTAGTAGGGATTGAGCCCAGGGCACTCTACCTCTGAGCTACATGCCTCAGCTCTTTTTATTTTGAAACAGGGTCTGGGATTTCCAGAGATGGTCTCCATGGCTTGGGGGTCTTGGTGCACCCAGGCTGGCTGCTCCAGGCTATCTTTGATCCTTAGGACTTGTCTCTGCGGGAAGCTCAGCTCCGTAGGCTCCTGACCTGGGCCGCCTGCTGGGGTCATCAGGTGGGTGGTTCTGAGCCCCTCTCCTGTCTGGGTTCAAAGCTCAGTTCTACATTCATCATCTGGGTGACATGGAGCAAATCTCTTAGCCTTAGCGTGCCTCAGTTTACCTATCTAAATGGTCTGAGGGGCAGAACCTACCTCCGAGGGCGGCGGCAAGAATTGAGTGGGTGAACCCCTGCACCAGGCGCTCAGTGAAGATCAGCTGTTATTTCACGGTAATAAACACACGTATTCCCAGCTTTTCTCAAACAAATCAGATTTGCTCTTACTGGTTCTTCAGAGACCCAAGGCCTCACCGAGCAGGAGAAGGCTGGAGGGGAGGACGAAACTCCAGTGCCTCATTAGTGATTAAGTGTTCATACAGTTGCCCACAGGGCCCATGAAACTGCAGCAGAACTGCTATGAGCACAGAAGGGTTGGGTGAGGATGAGCCGGGGGGAGGAGGGCTTTGAGTCAGCAGCGAGGTTCATGGCTCAGGAGGGGCTGAGCATCTGTCCTGTGGAGCTGCCTGCTCAGGAGCAGCCTGGGTGGGAGAGCCCGCCCCGCCTTCTCCTGATAAATGTGGGAGGCTGGAGCACTGGGCCCTGGGCCTGGGAGCAGTTCTTGTGCCCTCTGGGCATGGAAGACCACTCCTGCTCAGACCCAACCGTTACCCAGAGGCCCATCACACCCCAGAATGGTCTCCCAGTCGTTGGGAGGATTAAGTTTGTCCTGTCTCTGTCACCCACCCAGCAGAGCCCACCCTTTCACCTTGGCCAGGGTTCTGATCTCTGGAAAGCCTTGCTGGGTGCTGGCAGGGTAAGGGTGGATAATAGAGCTCCTCGGTTCCTCTGGGCGGGACGTGGCTCAGTGTTTCCCAGCCTGTGTTCCGGAGAACACTAGTGCTGCAAAAAGGTTCTATAAAGGCTCTGAGAAGTGCTGCAGGTAATGGACCTGCTTACTTTCTCCAATTCAGTGTCTTCTAAGGTGCTTTAACCATAGGATCTTCCTCTCTGTAGAACTCTTCCAACATCCCAAAGAAATGATTTGTGGAAGCCACTTTGGGCAGCACTGACATAGGAAGGAGGGCACTTGACCAGGAGGGGAACACTGCTTCTCTGGTTGGTTCTGAAGGTCCCTACCAACTGAGCGCCTTGAGCAAGCCAACCCCCCTCTCTGGACTTCAGTTTCTTCAATTTAAGTTGATATGTAATGATGCAGTCCTGTGTGGTGGTGCATGCCTATGGTCCCAGTGACTCGGGAGGCTGAGGCAGGAGGATGGCAAGTTCAAGGCCAGTCTGGGCAACTTAGCCAGACCCTGTCTCAAAATAAAAATTTTTTTTTCAGTACTGGGGATTGAACTCAGGGGCATTCTACCTCCGAGCTACACCCCCAGTTCTATTTTTTATTCTTTTTTTTTTTTTTTTTTTTTTTTTTTTTTTTTTTTTTTTTTTTTTTTTTTTTTTTTTTGCGGTACTGGGGATTGAACTCAGGGGCATTCTACCTCCGAGCTACACCCCCAGCCCTATTTTTTTATTCTTTTATTTTGAAACCGAGTCTCACTAAGTTGCGGAGTGCCTCACTAGGTAGCTGAGGCTGGCCACGAACCCGGATCCTCCGGTCTCAGCCTCCCGAATGCTGGGATTAC
>PVLC010003843.1:0-91861 GCA_004027655.1 Graphiurus murinus | reverse complement strand
TGGGAGAGACTGCTTGCTCTTCCCATCCCAGTGTGCATGACCCTGCTCAGGATATAAGAGCACGTCTCCCACTGGCCGTGAGCTGGTCTTCTCTTCCAGTGTCCCCTGATGCCCCGGGAGCAGCACTTGGTAACTGGGAAGGCAGCGTCACCTGGGATGAGACTCAGCAAAATGAAAACCACTGACCTGGGGCTGGGAGTGTGCTGAGACTGCTAGGCCATCCTGCAAATGTGTGACCTAGCCGTTTCCACTCCTCAGAAAAGAAAGCGGCAGTACCCATGATACTGCCTTCACAGGTGACACGAGAGAGCAGACCTGAAAATCTCAATCCATGTATCAGGTGAAACTGTTACCTAATTCAGTACTTCGGAGACATCCACTGTTCTGTGGATGACTGCAGAGAAGGTAAAGGAAGTGTAGGATCTAGTCTCTACTTGCAGAGAACTCAAAGTGGCCAAGGTGAAGTCACCTGAGTTACAGTGTGAAGCAGTAAACAATTACTTAATTCACAGTGTGGCAATATTTTCTCTCATCAGTACTTCAGTCTTCAGTAAAATGATTTCTACCTTTTGCATGTATGTTGTGTGTGGTAGTGGGAATCCAACCTAGGGCCTTGTGCTTGCTAGGCAATCACTCTACCACTGAGCTAAAGTTTATTTTGAGATAAGGTCTCACTAAGTTGCTTAGGCTGGCCTCAAACTGATGATCCTCCTGCTTCAGCCTCCTGAGTAGCTGGGATTACAGGTGTGCACCACCAGGCCCAGATCATTACTGCCTTTCAATTGATTAAAATGTTTTTTGAGTGGTACATGCCTGTAATCCCAGTACTTGGGAGGCTGAGACAGGAGGATCCAGGTTCGAAATCAGCCTCAGTAATTTAGTGAGACCTTGTTTCAATCTAGAAAATAAAATAGGAATGGGAGTGTAGCTCAGAGATAGAATGACTGGATAAAATCTCCAGTACCACCACCAAAAAAAAAAAAAAAAAATCTTTTTCAATTTCTAGATGGATGCTATACATTTATACCTGATGTGGTCGTTATTTCCAGATATCAGCCTTTGTAACTGAGGGAGAGAAATCTGCACAATGGAACACAGGAACCAGACAGAGCCCCCTGGGTTTGATGTAGCCAGCCCTTTAACTGACTGTGTAACCTTCAGCTATTCCCCAGGCTTCTCTAGCGCTCTGTTCCTATTTCTGAAATAGACTCGCCACTTACTTTCTGAGAACCTCCCCAGTTATGAAATATTTTTAGAGAAAAAATTGTGGAATGGTGGACAAAGTATTTGCAGTCAGTACAAAACAGAGCTACTTCTGAAGCTTTGCCCCCTTGCTAGCAGGGGCAGCTTTGGGCAAGTCAATGCATCTGTTGGCATGAGGGTCAGCTTCTTCTCTTGTAGGATACACCTGGAGATCTCTATGCCGCCTGTCCCACTGGGTCATTGTGGTGATCAAATGAGATGAATATGCCAAAACTTTTTAAACCATAACTCAGAACATAATTGTTTGCTGCTGTTCTTTTGCTGTCCCTATAGACACTGAAACACAAAGAGAATACTTTGGAAGCCATGTGCCCATGGATGTGTGGCAATGTTGCTTAGATAGAATCTAATGGCCAAAGAGATGTGGAGCAGAGATGATCTGAGGGGCGGGTTAGTTAGAAAGGCGAGCCTGTACTGATGATGGTGGTTCCTCACAGGTGACGGCAGAGCTGGATGCCTGGAATGAGGACCTGCTCCGGCAGATGAATGACTTCAACACAGAGGATCTGACCTTGGCGGAGCAGCGGCTGCAGCGTCACACAGAGCGGAAGCTAGCCATGAACAACATGACCTTTGAGGTCATCCAGCAGGGCCAGGATCTGCACCAGTACATCATGGAGGTCCAGGCTTCAGGTAGGCAGCCTCTCGTTCTCCTGACAGGAGAGGTTATAGAAACGGGTACCACAGGCCTCTAAGAGCACTTCCACGCTGCTCATTTTCATTTCTAAAGATACAAAGAATAGAAATAGTTACTCCCATTTTAGAGAGAAAAAAAAAAAAAAAAGCCTGGAGGGCTAAAATAGCATGTCTAAGGTTGCCCAGTCAGGCTGCAGGAAAGGTAAGAATAGAGTCAAGGTCTCCTGGTACTGTGAAGAGAATGGGGAAACAATTATGGAAATCAGCATAGATTTTTAATGGAAATTTTATTTTATTTATTTTATGCTTTTTTCAATGCATTCTGGTCTCACATCATCATGTAGTTCATGGTGATGGTGACATACATGTACACAGCACTTGGTGGGCTCCCTCCCCTTTCCATACAGGAGATTGGCACTGGGTGTTCTCACATAGGTACACGACATCAATGGAAATGTTTCCTTTATTAATTCTCCCCCCACCCTCCCCTAGACCACCTCCCTCACTCCACTGGGGTTTCTCCTCCATTATCTAAAGTTCCTCTTGTATCTCAATTACTCCCTAGCTTCTGCATATGAAAGAAAATATATGCCCCTTCACTTTCTGTGATTGGCTAATCTCACTTAGCATAATGTTCTCCAGGCCCATCCATTTTCCTGCAAATGACATAATTTTGTTCTTCTTTATTGCTGAGTATTGTGTGTATATCCCACAATTTTGTAATCCATTCATCTGTTGATGGACACCTAGATTGGTTCCATAATTATTTGGCTGTTGTGAATTATATCAGCATAGATTAAAAAATAATAATAATGGCCTGGATAAACGAACCCAAAGCAGTCAGACATCCATGAAATTGTAGTCCAGTGTGTATATTACCCCTAATCTGCTCTTCCCCTCCCTCCCCCCATCCCCAACACACACTCCCCTCCTGTCCTTCGCTCCCAGCCAGACTCCTGGGCTCCAACTCATGCTTCTCAGGGGCCTCAATTTTTTATCACTGGTCTGCAGGTGAGTGTAAGTAGTGCTAACAAAAATTTATGGCAAGATCATGAAATTTTATAATTTCTCAGGAAAACATGGATGGGTTAACCCTGATTTTACTTCTTTTCTTGCTGAAGATTTATTCAAAGTATATCCAACAAATGCATGATCCCTGACTGCAGACCTGCCACTCTCTAAGATGGTCTTTGATGTTGGGACTGGAGAGAGTCATAGCGGTCCCCAGGACAGCTGGTCCAGAAGAAGAAAAGCCACTCCTCTGGTGACATACCTGACATACCGATGGAGTGCTGAAAACCAGGTCCTCCACCACGCAACCCACTCCATAGCTCTCCTCCTCAAGCCTGTGCTGATTGTTCTTTGCTCGCTAGGACAAGGCAAGCAGGGAATAAGGCCATCAACTCTTTAAAGCACAGCTGGGCAATGTCTGTGCTGATGGTGAAGGATATTTAAATTGAGATTGTCAGGGAGACTTTGGGAATTCCACTGTACGTTAGGGTCCTGTTTTTCTTTTGATGACCTGAAAGAGAAAATACTGTTCTAGCATTCAGAGGAACTTTGCTTCTAACCAAAGGAGAGAGAAAGTCCAGTGAACTCTGTTCATTTCCATCAGCATAATCTTTCCTTGAGTTTTCATCTGTGTTGTGAACAGGCTGCAGCTAGCTGCCTCTGAGACCCAGGCAGGTCCCAAGTGTGCAGCCTGTTCACAACACAGATGAAACCTCACCTCGCAGTCAGCCTGGGGACTTTTGAAAAAAATGACAGTGCGCAGGCCCCATGCCCAGATATTCTGATTTAACTACCTTGCCCTTGAGACTTGGGCATCAGCAAAAAAAGAAGAAAATAATAACTCCTCAGGTGATTCAACTGCAGCCAGAGCTGAGAACCATTGCTTTTGATCATGGTAATTAAATCACAACACCTGCTATCTCTGGAATGAGCTAGGACAGTGGCTCTCAAAGTATGGTTTCCAACCAGCATCGTCAGCATCACTGGAGACCTTGTTTGAAACGCAAGTTCCTAGAGCCCATAACATCAGAACCTCTCAACTTCTCAGGGTGGAGCCCAGCAATCTGTGCTTCCAGGTGATTCTGAATCCCCACTAGTAAAGGACCTTGCTGCTCAGAATAGGCTCTAGACCAGCAACATTGACCTCCTTGGAGCTGGTTATAAATGCAGGATCACAGGCTTTACATCAGACTTGGGAATCTGAGTCTGCATGTTAACCAAATCTCCAGAAAAATCATATGCATGGTGAAGTTTGAGAACTTGTGGTCCAGTGCATAAACTGTGCCTTTCCAGGGCCTTATTAGGGAAGCATGGTGTTGGAGGTGCTGGAGTGGGGGTAGATCACAATCCCTTCTCTCTAATTGAGAATCTCTCTGGACTCAGGGTTTAGCCCTTTCTGCAGCCCTCATGATGCTCCTAAAGCTAGCTATCCAACTAAGATTGGAACCAGGAAAAATGAAGACACAGTACTTAGGAGGGAACCTGGCAGAGAAATTGGGCAAGAACACTCACCCTTTCTCCCTCCAAATGGATGTGTCTGTGAGGACAAAGAGCACTTACTACCAGGTGCTGGCATGATCTTGGGCAAGCCAACCTCTGTCCCAAGATCCAAGTATCCATGGGAACAGGAAGACTGCTAGGAGCTGGCAGTCTCTAAGAACTGCTTGTGACTAGGGGTTGGCTGTGCTTGGCACCCACCTTAACCATGAGGACTGAGTGGGTGAAAAATACCCCCAGGCAGATGGGCTGCCCACCCCCACAGTATCCTGTTCTAGAAATGAGTTTTGTTATGAGGTTTGGTTGGTCTCTGAATCTGTCTGCAAAGACTGGCTGTTCCCTCATTCCTGCTGAGCTGCTGTTCAGTTTGGCAGAGTCCAGGAGGCTTCAAAGGAATAACTCCAGGCATTCAGGGAAGCTCTGGGTCCTACAAGAAGGCAGAATCCCTCCAGAGCTGTGGGGTGGTGGTGAGGAGAGGGGTAGACCTTGCTCCCCACCCATGAAGGAGGAGTGCAGGATTTCATAGATATAGGACTGAGGCAGTCAATGGATTGGGCATTTACAGTGTCTGTCTAATGAATTTTATTTGGAATTAAGATAAATTGTTGTCCAAAAAAAGGACAACTAGAAAAATTAAGACTATTGTTGTTTTTTAGTCTGCCCTGCTAAATTAATTAGGAGTATATGCTTTGATTTTTTAGTAGTAAAACGGGATTAGGGAATTTCTGTGTGCTTAGTTTCAGGCATGAAGTTTATAACATTGAGCCAGGTTCTCTGAATCCTTCTGGTATGTCAACACTTCTAACCAAAGCAAAATCCTTGGAGTAAGTCAATATCAGCCTTGGAAATAGGTGCAAATAGGAACAATTTCTTAATTTCTCATGTTCATTCCTCACTACAGTGTTATCTATTTGCACCTCAAGTTGGGAGGTGGTAAGTTTGACTGGAAGAAAGCCTGCTGCCGGGATTCAAGGTCCAATTCCACCACCAATGAGCAACCTGACTTTGGAAGCCCCTTCTCTTTCTTTTTAGACCTTGGTTTCTTCTGACTAGTGTAGCACATGGGTCCTGATTCCTGAAGTCCCTTCTACTTCTCTTCCCATGATTGGTTATGCCATAGGTCTTCTCTTCAATGAAATCTGCCTATAGAACTGTTACATTTGACCTTAGAAATGACAAGAACTGTGCATCACATGGGTACGGTGCTTTTGTGCTTTAATCAAAGCATCGAGTTCTTTTTGTACACCATTTTAAGTGAAAATCTTTGCAGTCTATACAATAATGCTTAAAATTTACTGTGGCTATGAAATACTGAGGCTGAGCATTTGAAAATATTATTAACAAATTCCGAGAATAAAGTACAATGTGCAGGGATTTTGAGAGCACAGATACAAGAGGAAATCCTGGGTTAGTGTCTATTCTTACTACCTGGGTGTCCTTGAGCATGTTACCTGATCTCTCTAAGTTCTCCCTTCCTCTGAGAAATGGTGGTCAAAGGAATACCTACCCCATGGGGTCATTGCCGAATGTGGTGAGGTCAAACATGAGAACAGAAAGGGTTCGGTAAAGCTTGACATCTATCCTGTTTTATTCTTGTCTTCTGGCACACACTGCGTTCTGTTGGGGTGATTTGTGTTCCAGTAGCTTCTCCAGCAGCAGGAGGGCAGTCTCTTTACACTCTAGCCTCTAGCAAAGTGTTTATGTCTCATACACAGCAAGTTCTCAATAATGCTTGCTAAATGAATCAAGAATGAACATCAGTGTGGGTGGAACTGACATAGATAAAAATAATGGACCACAAATAATTGTATTTGTGTTGTAAAAGGAAAGGCGTATTTTTTTTAAATGGCAGCTACTCCGTGGGTAACAGGAATGTGGACCTGTTGGAGCTGAGAGTGAGGAAGAGAGCTTTGATGTGAAGGCATGGTTCACAACCCGGCTGCACATTTAGAATCACCTGGGGAACCTCTTAAAAATACCAAAGTCTGAGCCTTATCCCTCAGGGAATTTTGCTTAATTGGCTTGGAGTGGGCCCAGATTTTTTTTTTTAAGCTTCCCAGGTGATTCTAAGGTACAGAGTTGAGGACACTGATCTAAAAACCTGATTAAAGGACATTGTAATTTCTGACCTGGGTGTTGTATAAAGAGAATGACACAGAAAGAGAAGTGGAAGGGGAAGAGAAACAGAGCTGTTTGCTATCTGAGGAAGACACAGTTATTTAAGGACACAAACAGTTGGAAACATGTTATAGATACGAGCAGCATGACCAGGAGTATCTGAATCTAACCCCAATCTAACCCTCAACCACAGCTGCCTGTCTGCTGGAGGAAATAAAAGTGGTATGCCCAGCTAGGCAGCCAAGAAAAGCAGAGTGACATTGTTGTTACCAGCTGTGTCCTGCAGCCCTCAATAAACACTAGTGCGGAGCGTTCTGTGACTGAGTGCAGCACAAGAACATTTCTGGTCCCTGGGTTGCAGCCACTGTGCCACCTTAGCCAGGGTTCGTAATCATGGCTGCATATTGGAATCAGCCTGGAGCTTTAAGAATCACTGAGTCCCAGCCACCACGGCAGTTCTGCTGCTATGGATCTGGGGTGTGGCCAGGACATGGTGATTTTTTAAAGTTAGGCCAGATGAGCCTAAGGTGAGCAGGTGTTGAGGGCCTAATAGTCTAATAGTTTTCAAACCAGCATAGTTTAGGATGATATACATTGAGCAAGTATATAACACCTGTTAGTAGCTCTTACATTTATATTTTATATAAGACATTCATCAGTCCCATCAGTCGATCAACAAGATATTTACTATACATTAAACAAAAAGGAAAACTTGATAGTTTGAACCAACTAGATGTCAAGCACTGTATACACTATATCTCAATCCTCACAACATCTGTATAAAGTCATTGTTGTGATTTCCATCTTATATATGAAGAAACCAAGACTCAGAGAAGGTAAGGAGCCTGGAGTCTCACCATTAACAGGTTGCAGAGCATAGATCCTAACTAACCTAAGTCTGCCCTTTCCCAAAGATCTCAGGTACTCTCTACCATAGTATGTAACCCTAGCTCTTCCCTAAATAGGCTGGTTTGTTCATTGATCAGGTATGTACTAGATGACATGAGTCAAGCACAGTGTGAGGGCCAGAAGAGACAGAGACGAATGAGACAGACGTGGCCCTGGCATCAGAGAGCCTTTGTTCCTGCAACAATGTGGACAAGTTAACAAAGAACCAACTTTGACCGAAGTATTCTGATGGAGGGATGGGCACAGCACACTGTGTGTTGGGACACATCAGAAAAAAAAAAAAAAAAAAAAAAAAGGATTAACAAACTATTTCATTATAAATATATTTCACTACTTGACAGAACACACATGTCTTTCTGCATTTCTGAGCCCCCCTAAGGAAGATGGGTAGTTCTGTCACTAGGTTGAGAGCGAGAATGTCAACATCAGCAAACCGTGCTTTCAGATGATTGGTAGAGACTTATCAGCTGATGAGTTTTCACTGGGACTCACAGCAGTGTGTTTGGGAGCAGTGGAAGAGGGGTTAGGTTCTGTTCTAGGTGTGACTTGAATAGGCCCTCCTGTTCATCTTATTCACTCCATCCACAACATGGTGAGTTCAGAGGTGCTGTAGGCATCTTTTTTATTTTCTGTGCTCACCTCACATAAAACAATATCAAACTAGACATGAAGTTGCAGGGCCCGAGTCTTGGGGCAGCTGGGAGGCTGTTGTAGGTGGTGTCCTGAGCAGAGGCTGGCCTCCTTGCTGAGTAACCTGGCTTAGAGCATTCACTGACTTGCAGTGTGGCAGGCATGAGCCATGAGTGTCACACAGAAAGGCACTTTGACCAAGCCCAGCATATGTGAAGAATGAAGACAAGCTAGAGTGAGCCTGCCTTGTGACTGGGCATGAAGAAGACATGGGTCTTAAATTACATTTCTAGAAAGTAAGCATAAGGGCCAGGGGTCACCCCCATGCTAAGCACCACAGAGTTAAAATTTTTCTGTTTCTTCCTATTTGTTATTCAGAAGGAAATGCTCTACCTCATCCTCCTGGTAATTGAAAATAGTAACTAGAGGGGGGTAGCTGCCAAAAGAACAAACCTGTTCTTTTCTCATCTCCCACAGATATTTCAGGAGCTAGGACTTGGAATTATGAAACAGACAGAAAAAATAAACATGAAAAGATACTGAAATTATTACCATGTTACACCAGAAAATATTTTTCCCACTCTCCCATATTGCCCTTATATAAAACACTATTTTTGCCTCTGAAAATGAATTTCCCTTGGTGTGTGCAGACTTTCCTTATACTCCTCCGACAGCAGCAGGTATGTTGGTGGCGGCCGTGATGAATTTCTTATGGTGTGAGTCAGATGGGGCGTCTCCCAAAGGCAATCTATATTTTAGGTGACCATATGTTAAGACTGGTGGGTTTCTTTGGATTTGATCCCCATGGAAGTATGCTACCCTTTGAGGACTTACCACCTGGACTTTTGAGTCTGAATCCCTTTGTTGGCCAGCTTCTTGTTCTTCGGCATCTCAGACAAGGCATCAGCATCAGGACCACAGCTGCTTGGGTCATAGGTTATAGGATGAGGAGCTGAGCTGAGGAAAGGATTTGGACAGAACTTACAGGCTACAGAGGCAAGTGGATTCAGGGATCAGAATAGGCAAGCAATTCAGTTAGATTAGGATTCCCCAAATCTTCGGATCTGAGCAAGGCTGAATCAGAAACAGACAATTAGAAACGAGCAGCATGATTCACAACTCTCAACAAGTCAGAGACCGATGGGAACCAAGAAGGCATGGGTGGCAAAACACAGAAAGTGGAAAGTTTGAGGCAAGAACCAGCAAGTAGGAAAGCCATGGGACTAGAAACAGTGACCTATATTAATTGTGTGTATGTTGCTGTGCATTGATTGCATGCATAGAACACACATGCACACAATAAATATACATGTGTATGATATATGCACTTTACATGCATCATCTCATTTAATTACCCCAACAAGTGTAGGAGAAAGGTAGCTTATGAGGTAGGTAGGCATATAAAATTGTAGTTTATATATGAAGCAAACTTTCTGAGAGCTTAGGTAACTTGTCCCAAGATCCAGATTCTAACTCGACACTGGTTCCAAAGCTAGTGTGATCTGCATGTTGTCTTTGAGAGCTATATCAGGACTCCAGTTTAACTCACCAGCAGGTGGAAGAACTGAGATAGCAAAGGTAGTCCCTTTTTACTCTATCTCGGAGATCATTATGACCCTTCGTAAAGCGGAAGTCCATTTGAGGAAGGTCACAGTGGCAGTGCTGTTAATAATGTATAAAAAGCACTGGAGTGGTGAAGAGAGGAGGTGTGTGTGTGTCCGCACTCAGGTGTCGGGAGAGGTGTGAAGCAAGAGTAAGCCGGGAAGGCAGGCCGGGAATAGAGCCACAGATTTTGGCTGGCAGATACTGACTCAAGGCTCTCATTACATGCTGGAAGTTTGTTAATGTTGGATGGTATCTCCATAAACATTGGAAACACTTGTCAGTGGCTGACAGGTCTTACTAACTGCTTTGAACCAGTAGAAAAATGAGCAAACTCTCCCTGTGTGGGCAACCTTAAACATAATAATTTCTCTAAATGGATAAGCATTCACTATCCTTATGGGGTTGCTGGGGTGTGTTTATTAGATAAATTTGAGAGCTAGCATCTATCTTCTTTCTTTCTTTTTGTGGTACAGTGGATTGAACCCAGGGGCATTCTACCTCTGAACCATACCCCCAGCCCTATTTTAATTTTTATTTTTAAACTGGGTCTCATTAAGTTGCTAAGGCTAGCTGGGAACCTGTGATCCTCCTGTCTCAGCCTCCCAAGTCCTGGGATTACAGGCACTGCTGTTTTAGAGGACTAAAGACATTGGCTAATAAAATCCTCGCTCCCCAGCTGTTCTGACTATCGTGGACTTCCCATCTGCTCAAAAATTACTTCTCACCAGTTAAAAGAGAAGTTGGCCGAAGTTCCTGAGACAGGGTCCTTTTGATTTGATGGTTTCCAGTTTGATCCGGGGGCTTGCCTGTGAATATTCTGGGTGTTGGGAAGTCTCCCAGTGGGAACTGCTAGGTGCTATCTTATCTAGGAATGGACTTCCAAGTAACCAAGTCTCTGCAACTCCATTTGATAATAAGGAGCTGATCACCTTTGACAAGTAGTTCCCAGGCAAAGGAAAAATTAATCCACAAGCTATGGCATGGTCTGAGCATCCTAAACAAGGGCCCAGGATGGTGATCAGTGCAGTGGCACCGAGGAATATGTAGAGGCTGAGTGGAGGCTGATAAGAGCTACTTCCAAATTCTAGTCTTCTTATGTGTTAAGGAGATGTTGTCTTCACAGTAGTTTGTGGTTTTTTAATTGCTCGCCTTTTTTATATCAGGAATTGAGTTAATCTGTGAAAAAGACATTGACCTGGCAGCCCAGGTGCAAGAGCTACTGGAGTTTCTCCATGAGAAGCAGCATGAACTGGAGCTCAATGCGGAGCAGACCCACAAGCGGCTAGAGCAGTGCCTCCAACTGCGGCACCTCCAGGCTGAGGTGAAACAGGTGAGCCACAGGTGTGCCCTCTGTGTGTTCAGGCATAGAAAAGAGGTAAGGAAAGGATGAGCTGTATTCATTTCCAAAAGGTTGGCTGCGGTAATTAGTAGACCCCATGGCACAGTGGCTCAAAGCATATCACATTACCATCTGAGAAGAACATCCCGGGGCTTTCTTTCCCAAGTTGTCCTCAGTCGCTGAATCCATTCTCATTCTTCCTGTGCTCAATCCTGTCACACCATCCATAGGAAATATAAATTCTTTATCAATTCAGGATTTAGTGGCAGGTTGGTTAATTTGGAGCACCTGTGTTCTTATTACAATGCCTGACACGTTGTTGATAATCATTAAGTAGTAGCAGTTTCCATCATTATTTCCAATGTGTGTCATTCTTATAAGACCATTTTATTATCTATTTAAAAGTTGATCTTAGAAAAGAAAAAAGAATTCTTACCTGCATGAGGCATTATACCAGACATTTTAATTGAAGGACATACCCATACCTTGGGGAACATACACACAAGGACCAATGGCACATTTGTGAATACTACTATTTATATTATGAGCAGACCACGTGTTAATTATTGTAAACATAATGAATTTTTTAAATAAAGTCAGATTGAAATAAAAATATAATAACAGTTCCCCTTCTATGTGCCGTGTCCATCTCTATCAGTCCTCATAACCATTCTCCGAAGCGGATACTATTCCTGAGCTACATATGAGGCCACTGAAGCTTAGGGGGTCCCCAGACAATGGTCATGATGAGGAAAGACACACCATCACCCCCTGGGTACAGGTGTGCAAGGCTCTGCCAGGGAAACACCACATCACCTCAGTGGTTGCCACTGTCAGCTCCACACTCCCTGGAAGAATCCTACCCCCCTGTTTCCTCTAGAATCCAGGAAGAGCCCCACAAAAACAATCCCATGCAGAGAAGCATCTTCCATTTTTCTACATCTTTTAATTTTAGATCTATTCATTTAGCACAAGGGACAAAAAAATGTCATATTTTATTTAGCTATTGCTCATATGTTCAGGTTATCTTTTTTTTTTTTTTTGCGGTACTGGGGATTGAACTCAGGGGCATTCTACCTCTGAGTTATACCCCCAGCCCTATTTTTTATTCTTTATTTTGAAACAGGGTCTCACTAAGTTGTGGAGTGCCTCACTAGGTAGCTGAGGCTGGCCACGAACCCGGATCCTCCGGTCTCAGCCTCCCGAATGCTGGGATTACAAGCATGCGCCACCACGCCCGGCTTCAGGTTATCTCTTGCTAATGCCTAGGTCATAGTTCTTACACTGTGCTTTGTTATACTGAGCAGAATTATCTTCCCGTCCTTCTCTTCCAATCCGTGCTCACCCAGAGCCCACACACACACACAGTGCTAAAATCTATATTTGGCACAGATGAAACCAAATCACTGAGCCCCATGCAAGAGCAATCACGGTGCTGCCATCCAGGTATTTTCTGCTTAATTGCACTGGGATCACACCTGAGCCTCTAGAGAAATATTCACAAGGACACAGTGGAAAACCTAGCAGACTGAGAGCAGTAATGAGTATACCGATTCCGAAACTTTTAACAGTAATGATAGTACTTTCTTTTCATATGAAGTACTTTTTTTTATTTATGATCTCATTTTAAGAGAACAAGCCCTTGGGGAAAAGTGGTGTTATGCTTACTTTATAAATAGAAAATGGAGGTACGTAGAATTTGTGCTCTCTAGAGCCTCTGGAGAAAAACCTGAGCCCAGCCTTCCTAATTCTAAAGTTTGCCCCATGGGGCCCCAGATCCACCCTGGGGTTCCAGGAGCCATAGAGAGAAATACGCCAGAACAGTCTGTGGTGCTCCTGGCCTCACCAGCACTACATCTGAGGAGGGGGGCAGGCATGGCCTGGGCTTCACAGAGACAGTGGCCCCTGCCTGAAGTCAGCAGGGCTCTAGCAGGTCATCAGAGTCCTCCTCTGCTTTCATGCCTGGTAATTTCCATCAGTAGCAGAGGGCACTAATGATCTTCTTAACAAAACAAATTACAGGGGAAAAGACATTCCTATTTACATTGAAATGAAATCTAGTTATGTTTTTGTTCCTGGTTTTTAACTGTGTTTATTTTTTGCTCTAGCATCCACAGTAGAGTCATCTCTCTAGTTTATGTTTTCCTTAGGTGATATTAAAATAGGGATGAATTTTAATCCTCCAAGTACAGTCTGTATAGGATGGAGGCTGGGCGGGTGGGTAGTGTGTCAAGTGGGAAACTAGATTATTTATACATATAAGTAATCCTGGGTCATCTAATATCTGTGAACATTCCCATTCATAATTACATGAGTTGGAGGACAAAAAAAATTCTCCTGCGTGGGTGGGAAAGTGTAAGAATGATGCACAATGTGTAATTCAAAACTGTGTGCACTTGCTCCATCCAATGCTGAAGAAGTCTACAAAGACCTTTGCAAAGGACAGTGGCCCTTCAAGGCACAGAGGGCCACTGCCTGGTTAAGCCACCATACTTCATTAGACAGACTTGTTTTCCTTGTCATTGTAGGCTCTTTCTTCAGGGATTCATTTGATCCAGTTTCAGAGAATGCATTTGTTTTTGATGGAAATTGGTGGAGCAGGAAATATTGATTTGGAAGCTGTTGACACTTGGAAAAAGGGAGTTAATTTAGATGTCAGTATTGATCAGTGAGACTAAATTTAGATGCTGGCTTAAGAGTTTCTCTTTTGAATATACTCTCAAAAACAAAAAAAAAAAAGAGGAAAAAGGACACCTTAATTGGAATGCCATTAATGGGGACAGACGAAGGAACAATAATGTGTTATGATACAACTCTGTTATTGGAGTTCATAAAGGTTTAGACTTGACTGTATCGCCACAATAACCTTAAGTGTAATTACACTGAAATTATATTAAACTGAAGCTTTGAAGAGTGAGGAAGGCACAGACACTGGGCTAAAAATTATCTTTAATTCATCTGGATGAATGAAATTGATGAATGAAACATTTTTTTTTCTGAGAGATTACATAGGACCTTATATCTAAGATAGCCCGTACACATCTGGGGAAATGCTAGACCTTAAAGGGAAGCCACTCTTCTGATGGTAGCATATGGTCCAGGTTCCCAAAAGAATGCTGTGCCCCTCAGATTTCTCTCCAGTCCCCACAGAAAGCTCTGACTACTTCCAGAAAAATTACTGCTCCAGTAAAGATGACCTCACATCTATTAGATAATTCAGGAAAATTTGAAAAAATGACTTAATGGGCATAAAACCAAATGAATTTCCAGTTGATATTTCTGCAAAGAAGTGAATTTAACATAAAATAAGCCAAAATGGATTTATAAGATGTTGGATTGCTTCTTTGGGCCTAATGCTGGCCAAAATTTGCATCTGATCAAGATAGATGTTCAAAACAAAGGAAAAAGAACATTAGTTCAACCTTATATTCCTGTGGAGAACGCTGTGTTCAGTTTTGTTGACTGTATATAAAAGTTAAGAAGAAGTTGGAATAGATTCAAAAGAGGAACAATCAAACAGTTTTTTTTTGTTTAAAATTGAAAATAATTAGGACATATGGCATATGGACATTGTCTATAAACCTGTGAAAGATGAACATAAACCATCTCATAGATATGAATTTTTAGAACTAAGAAACTCTGGAATTATGGAAGAGCTGAGGATTTTTCCTGTTTCAGAAATAACTGTGTCTTGGTATGGTCATCTACAAACACAGTCCTTGGGGTCAGCTGCCTTGAGGGCACCTACGTAGGTGACCACAGGTCTGACTCAAGGACACAGTCATCTACACGCGCTTCCCCACCCTGCATGACGACAAGGCCAACTTGCCCAGCTTCTGTGACATCTTCATTTGTGGACATCCACATCCAGTTACCTCAATCCACTCTCCTGGTTTGGGCTTATCGGAGCTTCCTTGACCTGAGGAAGCCTTATATTATATGATGTTTCCAAGGTCACACAGTTCAAGATTAGTAGAATCGACATTTTCTCCTATTAGATGCAACCTGTCTTTCACCTAGCACACATTTGATCCTCATAGGATAATTATTATTGCAAGTTTTATGAATCAGGAGAATAAAAGATCCCAGGAATAGAAAATTACATCAGCATGCATGTCTATAATCAGAGTATAATGAATAATGATGACAACCTAAAAACCCATATTACATCAGAATAGGCCAGAAAGCTCATTCAAGTTGTTAAATCAAGCTTAATATATCTAACATTTTTCTCTTTTCATTGGGAGAAGTATAAATGAAGAATTACGGCATTATCTAGTGTTGCTAATCCAAACTGAAAATCACCACTATACACCACCACCACCACCACCATCATCATCATCACCATCATCAAACTTTACACTTTCTAGTATCTTACATCAACCCTGTAAGGTACAAAGGGAAGGTACAATTATCGCTGTTTTACAGATGAGAAAACAGGTTCAGGGAGGTTAAGTGATTTTGCCAGGTAAGTAACAAAATCAGCTGTTCTGACTTCAAATTCTATGTTCTTTCTATACTATGCCAGTTTTACTTCCAGAACTGACTCATTCATGGGGATCAGTTTCACCTTGGATTGAAGTCACGGGTATAAACTACTGTGCCTTTTTATCTTCCTAAAATCAAATCTTTAGGACTTAAAAGTCCTAGAATGCCTTTATAAACAGTATTTGGGAAACAAAACCAAGCAAGGATGTGATAAAATTTAATAAAAACTGGCAGGACTGAAGCACATGATATTTCTAAATGGAAAAGTTGGTACATGAATATCCCCATCACCATAGCTGTAACTCATGTTTCCCGCTGGCTGGAACTAGAGAGAAAGATATTCTAGCAAGACTCAGGAGGCCCAGAGCAAGCACTGATTTGTCATGCACATAGAGAAAACGTTTTTCTGACACTCTCAAATGAATCTCCAAACCAAGCAGAATGCAGCAAAACAGTGCAGAGACATAGTTCACGTATGTGTTGTGAGTTCCATCTTCCAAAGAGATGAAGCATTTGAACATGCACTCTAGGAATGCACATTCCCAAACTTACAGGCAGCTTTTCAAATCATTAGCACCTCTAGCCAGCCAGCCACAGTCCACCAGTGACAACAGGGATTTCACACGTACACTCAGAGCAGTTATTTCCTACAACTAATTGCTTTGCAGATTGGCATCTCATCCATAATCTGCCAGACTGGCCATGAATTAACATCTCAATCCAAATAGCCCAGCTTCAGCAGAATTTATGCCCCAATGTAATCTATGTGCAATAAGGCATCGGTCATTGTCTGCCCAGGGATGAAATTTGAGAGGTGCTGATGAGTTATGGAGCAGGAGACAAGGCTTAGTGTTTTGCAGTTGCTCAACATGAGGAAATTGGGGAAGGGGGAATAATTTTGAAAGCAAATTTGAAACAGATGATGATATCTTCTGTGTTGGCCCAATGTAGAGATGGATGGTATTTACTGACTTTGAAATTTCAGGAGGATTTTTATTTTTTTCACGAAGCAAAAATCTCAGACTCCCTAGGAAAGAAGATATTTGTCAGCGTTCTGGTAACCAAACACTAGGTTGGTTTTTAGAGCCTAACTCTTCCTGTTGGATTATTTGTACTGACTCTATTAGCTAGATAGTTGACACATCTCCATTTCACAAGCTGCAACTATCTAGACAGTAGTGACTGTTTCTTCTTCTATCCTACTACTTCCTAGATGAGTTCTCTTTCCCCCACTACTGATTAAGGTCACCTAAAGTTGTATTTGACCCTGCCTTAGACTCTAAAAAATTAACTCCATTATAATTTGCTCTTCCTTTCTCTGATGATCTAGTATATAAATTATCCATACCATTTTGACCATTTTCTCTTGGCTATTTTGTAAGGTAGAGGATGTTAGACCCACTGCTCTAGTGTGATTTGACTATTCAACATTACTTTCAAAACACTACTATGCCAAACCCATTATATGTAGGGTACTGTGCTAGGTACCATGTGAGATTAAGGGGGAAGTGAAACGTAGGTTAAAATAACTGAACAACAATGTGTGTGGTGATTACCATAAAGCTGGTAAGTACAAAATCAGATGGTTGTACTAGATGAGGAAGAGATTGCTTCCAACAGGAATGATTAGGTGTGGAAGATTCCAAGAAGTTGTTATTTGAACTGAGCCTTAAAAAAAGAAATAGATACCAATAGCTAGAATTTATTGATATATTTATACTATTCTATATTCCAAAAGGAACTATAGACACACATATAGCATAACCAGGTTAAGTAATGTTTGAGGAAATTAGGACAGTGGGGTGATGCAGTGAGGAAGTCATAGAAGGAGCTGGGAATAAAGTTGACATATAAAAGAAATACCTTATGCAGACAGTGTTAGTAGGATTGGGGAGATGACCATTTCAGACCCTTCCTGTCCTCTCTCCAACAAAGGATTAAAAATAGAGAGCCTTCTGACTGAAGCACCCTTAGAGAAGCTTCCCCTACAGCTCTGGGAGGCTTTGAAAGGCCACTCACCTGTGTGCTTATCCCCATGCCCAGGTCCTGGGATGGATCCGCAATGGAGAATCCATGCTCAATGCCAGCCTGGTCAACGCCAGCTCTTTGTCTGAAGCAGAGCAGCTGCAGCGGGAACACGAGCAGTTCCAACTGGCCATCGAGGTAACGACCAAATCTGGCTGCACTATCTTTGCTCCTTGTTTGTTCTGAGCCTTGGGCAAGATGAGATGGGGCTTCCCTTCAAGTGGTGGAAGGTCCAGGGAGCCTTCCTATTACCCAGGTACTGATGGGGAAGCAAGTGTGGGGCTTCATTCCACCCAAGGAGGCTAGCATCAGAAGTCTAGTATTCACCCTACAAATGAGAGACTTTGCTGATCATCAGTGCCTTCAACTTTTAAGATCCCTGGTACATTAGTTTTTTCACACATTATAGACTGTGCACCAGGTCAGGCATTTACGGCTAAAAGGTCAAAAGTTGTTTCCAACTGAAGCTCACCCAGAACTGAGAATAAGAAGGTACATGAGTCAATAGTAAATTTGGATCCTATTTTTAACCATTTGGTCTGTAGGTCATAGTCCTTTTAACAAGGACCAAGAGTATTGGAGCACATTTCACCAGAGTATGTGCCTCACTGAGAGCAGTTGTTCAAGAATGCTGGTAGACGTCATATTTAAAGAGTAAACAGCAACCAGAAGTTCACCACCTGGGACTTTTTGAAAGCCTATTTTAAAATAAAACTCCACTTATGATAATCTAATATAAATGTTTCCTGCTTTAAATAACACCTTTGATTAACTTTCTACTAGGACATTCTCCTTCCCAAAGAGACTAAAGCTGATTGCTTTATAGTGTTGTAAGAGAGGGAGTAGGAAATGGGACAGGATAAGTGTATAAAAATAAAATAAGTTCAGTAACAATGGGAATAGAGCTGAAGAGTGAAAACTTAGAAGATTCTCATTACTTTATGGCTTAGTGTAGAACTTAGCCCACTTCTAAATGTGTAAGAACTGCAAAGGTGTGATCTTCTAAAAAAAAAAAAATGATTGTTAGAATTGTGTACACTAGTGATGGGAAGATAAAATTTTAACTGTGCTCAAGAATGTTGTTTAATACAGTAATTCAATTGATTCCTGACCATTTTAAGACCATTTAATTTTCCAAAAATCATCTTGGGTACATAAACACAGCATTAAGGTGAATGATATGTTTCCATAAGACATTTGATATCTTCTCAGGAACCAATACTAGTCCTGAAACTACTGCCTGAGATTTGAGATTTAAAAAATAAATGGTAAACTTGGCATGGTGGCATACATCTGTAAAACCAGCTACTCAAAAAACTGAAGCAGAAGGATCACAAGTTCAAGGCCAGCCTGAGCAACTTAACAAGACCCTGTCTCAAAATAAAAAATAAAAGGGCTGGGAACATAGCTCAATGGTGGAGCCCCACTGGGTTCAATCCTCGTATCACAAAAGAACAATAATAATGATGATGATGGTAAACAACTATATATTTCATGTACTGTATAAGCAAATAATTTTCTAAGGAGGAATTAACTACAGGAGAGAAGTTTTGTTATCAGCTGTCCCTGTTGCAATTTACTGACACACCCAAATATAATCCCATTAGTACCTGTTCACAGTAAAGGGAAGATCAGAATTGGGGTTGTCCAAGCACACAGTGGACAAGTTTCCATAGGCGTAGGCAACAAGGACTGCCCAGCAGTCAGACACACAGCAAAACATGATGCAGTGAAGAGTGCTAGCAGAGGCAGGGCAGCTCTTGGCTATCCTCCTCATTCATTTGGAATGAGGTTTACATGCCCTGTCAGATGATTAAATTTCAGCCCCTTAATCAAATTAGGGCAAGTTAAGACCAAGTGTCATGACATGCTTGAACATCTCAGAGTTGGCAGAAAAGAGCAGGTAAATGCTTTCACAGCTCTAGTGAGTGACTGAATTCCATGGCTGCAAATGCAGCATGCAATAATTCCTAGATGTAGATGCCACTGCATCCTTGCAGATTTGAGGCTCATTAAGCATAGATGTCTCCTAATCAGTCCTGGGTTTCTATATGGGTACAACTTGATCCAATATTCTTGGGTTGATGCTGAGATACAGGCGATTCTTGGGTTGGTACCTATGACCAGATAGGATTTCTAGAATATCTTGGGAATAGGAGATAGGATCTTCAGTATGGCTAGAATAACAAGATCAGAACCAGCATTTCAGCACATGCTCCTTCTCCAGGTGTCCTGTACTTGTTTTTAAATGTAAGTTATATCGGGTTCTGCATGAAGAGGAGAATATGCCAGGGAGGATTAAGCAATTTTAAAGGGAGTATAAGTAGTCTCATTTGGTGTACCCTGTTTTTTGTGGTACTGGGGATTGAACTCAGGAGTATTCTACCTCTGAGCTACACACCCAGCCCTGTTTTTTATTCTTATTTTGAAACAGGATTTCACTAGGTTGATGAGAGTCTCACTATTTGCTGAGGCTGTCCTTGAACTTATGATCCTCCTGTCTCAGCCTCCCAAATACTGGGATTGGAGGCAGGTACCACCAGGCCTGCTGGCTTACCCCATTTTGATAGTATTGTTGGAAGTCTTTACAGTTGTGGCTGATGGGGGTCATGATGGAACTGCCCTATGAAAGAACCCTGAGTTTTGTAAGGGAAAATAAAAGAGCTCTTAGTAGGATGCTTATAGTTTATTGTTTAAACTGAAATACTTTCGAGAGTAAAAAAAAAAGAATTATTAATAACTAAGCCAGAAAACAGACATATTGGAACTGTCCTGAGCAAACCAGGATATCTGCTAACACTAGCTTGAGTGGCCTCATGGGATTGAAAACTTTGATCTCCCCAAGGAAGAGCAGAATTTTTACCTGAAGTAACCTTGGTTTTTGTAAGACTTCCCAAAAGCCATTCAGAATGAAGAGTAGTACACAGCCCCAAAAGCAATATAGCTTCATCAGGCAAACCTAGCTGATTGTATGTTCACAACCAGGAGGCAGCTGATGTTTTTTGGGAACTGTGAGCTTCGTAGAGAGAAGCTCAACTTTAAAATTTACTTTGACTTGGAATCCTCTTATGCATCTTAAGCACAAATATTATGCCAGAAAAAAAAGTAGTTAAAACTGGATAATAAATTCAATTGAATCAGTTCAATTTTCTTCTGCAAACTCCTACTAAATATTAATGCCCTTGATAATCCATGTCTTAAACATATAGCACTCAATAGAATTAGATAATAAGGAATAGAAATAAATGCAAAATAATTGCTTGAGCTTGGCAAAGCAAAGATTATACCACATGGATAAGAGTTTATCATGTAGGAAACTAAAGGGGAAAGGAGTTCTCGGAACTATTAGATGATAATGAGTTTTAGAGTAAGGAAAAGACTTTATTAAATAGCATAAATTTTAGAAAAATCCAGGCCATCCCTCCACTTTCAGAGAAAGCATAATAACAGGGTTATGATGACAGTTACATGCTGGTTTTATACATTGAGGAAGGCCACATAATTCTCATAATCAGTAATGTTCATCTGCTAAACCCTTCCTCCAAATGAGAAATACTACCGAGAGCATTTTAATCCTAGAGGTAAAATGATGTGGTATGATAGAGTGGAAAGAACATGTTTTGGGGAACAGGTCAATCCTGAGTCTAGTACCTTATTTCATCACTTCCTTGGTTGCACATTTTTGGGCAAGTAATTTAGACATCTGAGCCTCTGTTTCTTAATATCTGGGATGGGAATAATAATATCTACCTCGAGCCCAGCATGGTGGTACACACCGGTAATCCCAGTACTTGGGAGTCTGAGACAAGAGGATCACAGCTTTTCAAGGCCAGCCTCAGCAACTTAGCAAGATCTTGTTTCAAAGTAAAAAATAAAAAGGGCTCAGGTTTAGCTCAGAGGTAGAAAACCACTGGGTCCAATCCCCACTACAAAACACACACACACACACACACACACACACCTTGTAGCACTGTTGGGAAAACTAGAAAATATATGCATAAGCACAGCGTCCAGCACAGAGTGAACATTGGATAGATGACAGATATTTAAGTGATTTTTCCAGACTCTTCTTGCCTTGAGAGTTTCACAGTCTAAGCAGTGGGAATCGACCAAGTGTTAGGTGAGTGGCGTAGAAGTAGGGCAGTCTTTCAGGAGTCTCAGGCCATCTGAAAAGGCCTCATTGAGAAGGGCAGACTTGAGGCAGGTCTCAAAGGGAAGCTGGGACACCACCATAGGTGGATACAGGGGGCATCCACCCAAGACCAGAAGGAAATAGTGAAGGCGAGAAAGCCTGTGGCATGTTTTCAAGAGGTTTTGGGAAGGAAAAGTAGATGATAGTGTTATAGAAGTAGTTAGGGACCCCATTGTGAGAGGCTTTTAAAGACAGCCTCCAAGGTTTGGAGTTAATTTCATACAATGAAGGAACCACTGAAGGCTTTTGAATTGAGAGAAGGGAGTGATAACATATCATAAAATGAGAGTTTTAGAGCTAAAAAGGATATTAAAATCTACTTAATACAAGCACTGCCTATTACAGAGAATTAAATAAAGCTGTCAGAAATGTAAAAATGGGCAGGGGGGGGTGTGGCTCAGTGGTAGAGCATGTGCTCAGCATGCTTGGAGTCCTGAGTTCAATCTCCAGCACTGAAAAAAGTAAAAAGTGAGGGAGGGATTTGATGGATTGGAAATACTAGGATGGAAAACTAGTTGGGTCACCTGTGAAGAGGTAAGGGCTGGGCTGAGGGAGTGGGGGTCAGCAGTCATGAATAGTGTTGTTGCGATCCTAGGTGGCAGGGAGCACCCGCAGGTGTGGCAGGTGACTCAGGGAAAACTGTTCCTAGAGAGGAGTTGCTCAGCTTCCACTGTGGAACTTGTGAACTGTCTGGGAGGAGGTGGAGGCTCCTACAGGGCAGGGAAGCCCTTCCCATTCACAGGCAAATGACAGTGTCTTTGTAGCAGGCTGACTGGGACAAACAGACCAACTGAATGAGTGTTGCTCAGGAGGTAAGGGGTGTGCAGGCAGCTCCCCTGTACCCGAGGACAACTAAAGAGGAGGGTCAGACATCAGGCAACAAGAGGCTTAGACTGGGGAGTCATTTGCAGAGAGATGATAGAAGCCAGGAGGATGGATCATAGCTCTGTGGGAGTGAATGAAAAGCAAGGACTGACCTTGGTACCCTGCATTTAGGAAACAAAGACAGTGCCAGGAACCAGACAAAGAAAGCTGGGGATCTGTAGTGGGCTGCTTCTGCTGTCAGTGTTACTTTCTCTAGCTGCATTCAGCAATTGGGAACCCAGTGCTGACATGGCCATCAGGACAGAGGGTTGACAGTGGTCACTAGAGGAGGCCATGCTAGGGGAGCTACTGCAGATTCAGGAGAGAGTGAAGAGAAGCCAAAAGGTGATAGACTAGGGGAAAGAAGTCAGAGTGTGTAGTCTGCATTCTGTGATGAGGGCGAAGGCCAGATGTGGTGGAAGTCAGGCGGAGGAACAGATGAGAATGAGGGAGGTCACACTAGCCCCAACAGTGCTGAATGGACTGGCTATTGAGAAAGCCTCAGCACTGCTGTCCAAGGACAGGCATGAATTCTGGAGGACGTCACTGGGCTTCTAGCTGTCCCTTCTCACTACCCACTGAGTTATACTTTTTTAAAATGACAAAGGCCAAATTAGTGTGACACATAGGGCTGGAACGGTCTCAGCACTAGAGATCGCAATGTTCTGGCTCTTGGAAGTCAGTGAGGCTTCTGTCAGTCTCCTACGGATCAGCCATATCGGTGCAGTGCGTTCTCTTAGGAAACTTTAATCCCATCTGCTGTTTGTTTGTTTGTTTTGTAGTACTAGGGATTGAACCCAGGGATGTTCTGCTTCTAAGTTATACTCCCAGCCCTATTTTTTAATTTTTTTAAATTTTGAAACAGAGTCTCATTAAGTTGTAGAGGGACTCACTAAGATGCTGAGTTGCTGAGGCTGGCCACAAACCTGTGATCCTCCTATCTCAGCCTCCCAAGTTCTGAGATTACAGGTGTGCACCCCTATCCCCAGCTTGCTTCTTTCCCTGCCACTCAGTCCTCCAACCTAATCTTCTCATATCCTATAGTTAATGTGAACTCAAAAGATGCAAAGCATATTTAGCCTGAATCTGAAAGCATTAAGAAAAGAAGCTTTATATATAATACATGTAGCTATAAGAATATCTTAAAAGCAACTGTAAAAATGTGGGGATCATGTGTTAAGCTGAATAATCAGTGGTACTCCTCTGCTTTTTTGGTGAAGTAACTAAGGAAGGATGTGAGAGGTTACTCTTTAGCTTAATCAACGTGTCTAATTTATTCCTTCTACTAGAATCCTTTTCAACTTATTATTAGTGTTTAAAATGGTTACATTGTTATCTGGGATTTGTATTACATTGAATTTTTGTATAACGTGCCGTGTTTACTTGATCTATAAAATGGGACTGCAGCAGGAACTGCTTTGAAAATTTAATGATGAACAATTTTATTATTCAATTTAAAAAGGAAATTTAATGAACCAGAGAACAGACTTATATACAGCTTCTGTTTCTCTGCCATAGAAATGAAAATGTCCTTAAAATCCAGAGGGATGCAATTAGAAAGTCAGGACTGGGAGTAAGAGTTTGGGTCTTGAGAGATTATTTAATAAGAATATATAATATCCTTTTTTAAAAATATGCTTTAAAAACAATAATGTGTTAATCGCCATGACACAGTGGATCAGACATTTAAAGCTCTTTAACTTCTCTGCATCTTCCCACTCACGCCTCACTCCACCCCCTCCCATACCACGCCTGGGTCGTTCCCACGGACCTCTCTCTCCTCCCCTCGTGCCCAGTCCCTCTTTCATGCCACTTCCTTGCAGAAGACGCACCAGAGCGCCCTGCAGGTCCAGCAGAAAGCGGAGGCGCTGCTCCAGGCTGGCCACTACGATGCCGACGCTATCCGGGAATGTGCCGAGAAGGTGGCCCTCCATTGGCAGCAGCTGATGCTGAAGATGGAAGACCGGCTGAAACTGGTCAATGCGTCTGTGGCCTTTTACAAAACTTCTGAACAGGTGAGGGGAAGGGCTATGGGACATGTGGGGCTGAGGCTGGCAGAGGGCTCTTTCCTGCTTCTCATTGCAACTCCGCAGTACAACTCTCCAGCAAGGAGCCAGTCCTCTCAGTACTAACCTTTGAGAATAAAAGAATAGTTTGTGTAAAAACCACAGTTGCTGCCTTATCATCTTTTCCAGTGGACCACCTGTTTTGTTTCTCATAAATTTCTCAAACTCATCAGATCTATAAGGAGGTTTTGAAATGGAGATTAAGTGTATGCTGAATGCTAGATTTGAGCAGTATATGAGTCAGCTATTGCTGCAATAATGCTGTGTAACAAGCTTTCCCAAAACTCAGTACTATAAAACAAAAAGCATTTCTTTTTGTTTAAGTATCTGGGGCTTAGCTAATCTCCACTGAGCTTGGTAGAGACAGGCTCCAAGCTGTACGTTGCATCTAGACCTGCTCCTGTATCTCTTGTCCTCCTCGATCAGCAACTGCTTGAGGCACATTCACAGTGAAGGGCAAAAGTGCAAAAGCCCCAAATCTACTGTGCAAGAGCATTTCACATCTTTGCTTCTGTCATATTCTCTAACATCCATTGGCCAAAATAATCACATAGCCAAGCCATCTGTGAGGCAACCCTGCCTTCTATGAAGGTTGGGAGAGGAAAGTGAATATTCATTGAACAATAGTATAATCTGCCACAATTAGGCATTGTGTCCTGCTTGAAAAACATATGGCTCTGCCATTCCTGAGGCTTCCTGTCTAATGGAAGAAACACAGCTCTCTGTCCCTGGGGAACTGTGAACCTAGGTGATCAGATGGTGCAGCTGTTGGGGGAAAAAAAGGCAAGATATGCATATAGCAGGCCCTTGAAGGTGCAGATACATTACCATTACCTCTGTACAGCAATGTGTGCAAGGCCTAGAAAGATTTTTTAAATGATTTGAGTGCTGTCAGGGGATTCTTTTCATGAAATAGAGGCTTAAAGCAGTAGTAATGTTATTCAGGGAAAAAATAATTTTCCCATTTGAATTGCTTCCTAGCAGAAAGAGATCAGAGAAACATTCCCCTCTGGATGATTTACAGGGACCATGGGGGAGTCTTCCTTGGAGCAAATATAACATGCCCATCAGAGCCTGCAGCCAGTGTGATAGCCACACAACTCTCGCTCCTTCTTTGTATTGTTTCAAAGAAATGATGCCTTTGATGGCCATAGAGGTGAGAGCAGCTGACTAAGATGATGAAGAGCTTCCCCTCTTGGTCTAGAGTGTCAACACAATCCCAATCAAACTCCAGCAAGCTCTGTAGTAGAAATTGATATGCTGGCTCTAGATTTATTTGGAAATAAAATGCAAATGCAAAGAACCTGGAGTAGCCAAAACAATATTGAAAAAGAAGAATGAAGCTGGAGGAATTATACTACCTGATTTAAAGACTTACTCTAAAGTCACTGTGATCAAGACAGAATGATATTTATGTAAGAGTAGACATAATGGAATAGAGTTTATGAAAGTAAGCACACACACATGTATATAGTCAGTTGATTTTTGAGAAGGCAATTTCATGAGCAAAATAGTCTTTTCAACAAATGTTACTACCCAACTGTGTATGTGTGTGTGTGTGTGTGTGTGTGTGTGTGTGTGTGTATATATATTCCTATATGGAAATAAGTGAGACCTTATCTAATAATACACAAATTTCCATTTGAGATGGATCAAGATGGTGAAAGGAATGAGAATTGGATTGAGTCAGGAAATTTGACCCTAAACTGACCTTGCCAAAGGTTACTTTGCCCTTCTGGATTTCTGTTTCCTCACCTACTAAATTAAAAGATTTATACTTAATAATCTTTTCTGTTCTTTTAATTCCCAAATTGATTATTTCTAGGTCTAGTCCTATCATAGGACATATCTCAAGTAGTCTTATTGTGGTATTTTTGCATGTCTATGATCTGAACTGCCTGCACATTTTCACATCTTGCATAAGGAGAGGAAATAGAGATGAGACTAGACTAGCCACCTAGCATTCAGAGACAGGCATTCTCATGACATAGGCAGCATGTCACAAGGGTGTACTACTTGGGACATCTTTCAGCTCAGTTCATAACTCAGCAAACTTCCTGTCCAATGGCACATCCTTCATCAAAAGGATAACTCCTCAGCGGAGGTGGAAGACATTATAGCTCTTCTCTTCAGTTGCTATGTCCAAGCAATAATCGAGGTCTGTGGAAGGAAAATATAGAAACTCCAATTTTTGTTTTCTGTATCCCCCCTTACCTCTGATACTCTGATACTAGTCTGCCCTAGACTCCTAGTAGGAGTCAACCTAACTTCTCCTCTAAATCCCCTTCAAAACACTCTGTTCTCTTCTGGGGTCATTTATAAGGTCCCTCAGCCTTGCCTCTCCACAATTTTAGAACTGAAATCTTAACTGTCTTTTAGGTTAACTCAAATTTATTCTCCCTCTGAAGGAAATGTTTATTTTGTAATAGATGGCCTGGAGAGGTCACTGCCTTTGGAGCAGTCTCCCCCAGGGGAAGATAACGATCACTCATGTTTATGTCCCATAATTCATACCACAGAGGTGACTTCCTCCTGTGCCTCTGCTTGAGTCTTCTTATTGCTGGACAAATACAAACAGGCAAGTCAAGTATCATCTTCAAATACCATTTCCTGTTCTGCATAGTTTACAGTTATCATGAGATTTTGACAACATAATACATATAAAACACTGTGAAACCCCCAAATATACCTTTCTTACTATTCCTCAGTATGTCATCAACCCCATAGCTTCAGCCTTCAGCCCTCAACTGTAAGAAGAGAATTCCAAAATCCCCATATCCAGCTGCAAGTGTCTCCTAAGTTCCAGATGCGGCATTCTCCCGGCTCTCTGGAGTTCTCCTAGATGCCCCAGGGGCACTACATACTTTCAATCTCCACACTGAGCTTCAAATGAAAAGTGTCACTGTGTAGGGTTCTGTGGGCTGAGGGTCCTCAGAGAATGCTTCCTGACTGATTAATTGACTGAATGTTTCCCTCCATGATTCATTAGGTGTGCAGTGTCCTGGAGAGCTTAGAGCAAGAGTACCGGAGAGATGAGGACTGGTGTGGTGGGCGAGATAAACTGGGGCCAGCTGCAGAGATCGACCACGTCATCCCACTCATCAGCAAACATCTGGAACAAAAGGAGGCCTTTCTGAAGGTCAGAGTGCATCTTCATGCAAGGTCGCAAACACAATACGCACACACAACACACACACACACACACACACACACACACACACACACACACACCCTGTTTCCCATCCCATTTTTTTTCTGGCCTCTTGTCTAAACGGGAGAAGGCTTGTTGAGAAGATGTTGACTGGTTAATTCAAAAGGTGAGGAGGTAACCAGGCACAGTGGTACACTCCTGTAATCCCAGTACTAGGGAGGCTGAGACAGGAGGATCATAATTTCACAATCAGCTTCAGCAACCTCATGAGGCCCTCCACAACTTAGCGAGACCCTGTTTCAAAATTTTAAAAAATAAAATAAAATAGGGCTGGGGACATAGCTTAGAGGTAAAATGCCTCCAGGTTCAATCCTCAGTACTGCAAAAAAGGGGGGGGGGTTAAGGTTACACTTCAAACATTCACTTCTCTCTTAGCACTTTTAGTGTCATTGTATACCATTATCACTGCCGCCATGTTTCAATATCCTGATATTCCTTGGATGTCATTAACTGAGAAAAATATATGCTTCACTGAGTTGTTTGGCTTATAAAATGACTTTTTGACTAATAGATAAACACTATTTTAAAGCACTATTAAAATAGTGTGAAACACTTTAAAATATTTTATAAATGGATGATGCATGTTTATGGTGTGAATTAAATAAATTTAGACAGCATGTTTATTTATCAGTCTAACATTTACCAGTTATCAATAAATGGCATGCTATTTATTCTCTATGAAGTGGAATACCTTACCTGGGATTTTCTAATACAGCCCTAGCCTCCCAGGGAGAAAACACAGCCCAGCTGTACACTGGCTTTCATTGGAGTGGGAAGTCCTCCTGAGTATCCCCCTCCAGTCTTTGATCTCTCAGTCTTTTGTGTTCAGGCTGATCTAGAGGCGTCATTTGCTCTCAAATTTCTCACATTCAAGTTCTTCTTCCACTTAGATTTCTGTAAATACAAAAGAGAAATTTTATACCCTGTCATGTTACCAATAATTTTCTGCAATTCTATAATTAACTGCCTCTCTTTTATTAGGGTTTTTTTTTTTCATTTGACTACCTCTTTTATTTTTGTTCTTTTGTAAGATGGCCACCCCCTGCCTTTCTCCCCTCTGTCTGCTATCTGCAGTTGTATGGGTCAGAACCCTTGCTCATCAGCTCTTACTAATATGATTAAGTAGAAATTGTTCCATACAGGGCTTAAGATAACTTAAAAAGTCTTCCCTATTTTTAAAACAAAATAATTTAAGTAGAGCATATCAAGGGTTTAAAATAGACATATAAATATATCTCTTCATAAAATTAAATGTTTCTTGGAGGAAGAAAAAAGAAAACCCTCTGGGATGATGTTTTCCATATGCTCCTAAAATTATAGAGAGAAACTCTCCATCATGGCAGGAATTCTATGCCCAACAGACAGAATGTTGAGCTCTGTGTGTGTACACATTAGTCGATGCATCTCAGATTCCTTAGCTTTAGCCCACCACCAGCCTGTCAAACTCATGAGCCTCAGAATTCATGGACCCACCAGCAGGCTTTTACCAAAGATCCTAGAAGCTTTCATTGCTCATTTTTTATGTAATCATAAAACTGTAGTTATATAATTATATTAACTATATGATAATTTAATAATAAAATTTGTAGGATCAGAGGCTAAGTATAAGAGGGTTTTAAAATTTAACAATTTGGTCTAGAGATCATTAATTCTAGAAACTATGGATTAAAAATTAGTGCACTACCATATATTGCTTTTGCAATCGGGGGCTGGGGGAACTGTTTTTTAGAGAAATCCAGAAACTCTACAGTCTTGAGAGAAACTAGAAATACTCTGTCTGTAGACCTAGAATCTAGATCTGAGTGGTTTCCTGCCTGAGCTCTCTCTGGCAGAAAATCTCTCTCTCTCTTATCCATCAGTACAACAAAGAGGATGTGACCTGTCCTTTCTGTCACCTACAGCTGACCTGAGGCTTATAGACATGGCCTAATGGTTCTTATTCTTCTGTGGAGATCAGTATTTCCCAATAGTAAGATGCTTATTAGTGTTTTCAGGTAAGGGAGAGGGGTTTCAGGGACAGACAGGTAAATTTGGAAAATGCTGGTAGCGGCTTCCATTTAATTCAGCTCCCAAAATTTACTTTCCCAAATCTAAGTCGAACAAATGCCAAAGCAGGCTTATGTTTTCTGGACTTTCACCAGTGGTCATATAAGAGGTGTTCTAGTAGAAAAAGCAAAGCAGACCAGGAGTAAACATTAGTAATGCCAACTCAGCATATAGGTAGTCAAGGGATTTGGCCAATTTCTGGGTTTTGTGTGATAAGGGAAGGAGAGGGGTGCAGGAAGGAATTCATTACTTGGTAAAAGGAAAACTCAGACTCTCCTAAATGGAAATGGAGCATCTATGAAGCAGACGTGACCTCCAGAGCCCTGCTCCCTTGGGATTCCTCCGGCATCTTCATCACCCTCAAGTCCTCCAGCCTCCAGAAAGTGGAAGGAGGGCGCCCCTCTCCCACTGCTTGGGTTCCACACACCTGCTGGGGACAGCGCCCTCACACCTCTGTCTCTCTCAGGCCTGCACCCTGGCACGGCGGAACGCTGAGGTGTTTCTCAAGTACATCCACAGGAACAACGTCAGCATGCCCAGTGTTGCCAGCCACACTCGGGGACCTGAGCAGCAAGTGAAAGGTCAGTGAGAAGTCACGGGGCCACACGGCACTTCAGTGGCTTGGAGGAGAGGCCAGCCCCTCCCACTGTGTACCTCATCTTCCTGCTCTCTCAAATTTCCTGGCTCTTCTCCTCCTCAGGGAATAAAAAGTCTGCTGGGGCAGCCTGGGCAGTGGTGATTCATAGTGAGTTTCTTAACACACACCCAGAGTTTGAATGGAAAAATGAGGATAAATTTCCCTCAAGCTTTTTCATTTATCTTACAGCCTAGAGCTACACTCCTTAGTATAATTTTCTAAAATATTGGAAGTGGACTATATCTACACTGCACAAAATAGCAGCCACGAGTCACATGTGGCTATTGGCTAGTGCAACTGAGGGACTAAGTTTTTACTCTTATTTCATATTGATTTAAATGTTAATAGCCATACATAGCTTGTGGCTAACATATTAAATAGCACAAGACTAGAGGATCTTATAGCCTGGGAATGAGGCATGAACTAAGAACCATAAAACTAAGATCAATCCTAGAGTTGTCACTTTCTACCTAAGCTTTTAAAACTAGTTTTTCCTATCTAAAATGAAGGTGATGTCTAGATTCTTGCTACTCCAAATGTGGTCCCCAGAGTAGCAGCATTGATATCACTTGTACAAAACAGACTCTTGGGCCCCAACCTACAATCAGAACCTGCATTTGGCAAGACTGGCGCCCCATCCCACCAACCAGGTGGTTTGTGTGCAAGTAAAAATTTACATAACTACCATTCTAGGCAACCTTTAATATCTCTCTGAATTCTTTAAAGTCTATGGTTATATGAAAAATATATATAATGTTTAAAATTGCTTATTATCTTAAATTATTATTACCTGAGCTTAAATTATTATCTGTCTTACTACCTTAAATCACTACTCTGGCCATGCAGAAATTAGCCTTGAAAGAGGTGAAGAGTTTTACATATGTCCACTTCTCAGGGCAGAGAAATACAACCCTGGAGACCAAGGCTGAGGAGGAAACCTGAGATGACAGGGAGTAAGGGGTGGGACAGGCTTGGAGACACCAGGCACAGGCACGGGAGGATGTGTGGCCTGCTTTAGACAGGGCTTCCCTCCCTGCTCAGAGAGCTCAAGGGTGGCGAAGAGCAGAGCCTCTGGGAAGAATTAGGCTTAAGAATCACAGTTCCCTATGGAGAGGAAGGATGCTGGCTTCCCGATCCAGATGTGTTTTTCTGTTTTTGATTGAGGGGCCCTGTGGGTGTCTGACGTTATGTCACCCTCCTTCCAACACATTTCAGAGCATATGTTCTCATTTCCAAATGCAGATGGCAGCTTGGGTGAGGCCAGCTGCTACTGAGAGACCACACCCCCGCCTACACCTGTGTGTGCCAAGAGAGGCTGGCGCTCAGAGGGAGCCAGAAATACCTACATCTTCTTGGGGCAAGGGCAGGTTGTGTGAAAGCTCTCCAGAAGGGGGAAAATGAAACCTGAAGCTTTTTAGAATATTTTTCCTGACTAGGGTTGATTATCTCATCCACCACAGAGAGAACTGCAATTGGTAAAGCTCTGACTAGGGACAGAAAGACTAAAGGAAGGAGGTGTCACTCTATCTTTGCCCCGTGGAAGCTTCTACCTGAGCAGAGACCCGCCATCCCTTCTGTATCTGTTTCTTTTTTACTTGCTGCCTAGAACCAAAGCCAATGCTATGGATTTTAAGTTTTTAGTTCTGAGATTTCTGCATAACAACCAACAAACTCAGTGTTGCACATCTGTGAGTATCTATTGTTCCAGTGACTGAGCACTGGCTGGACTCAGCAACGCAGCTGTGCTTCAGGCCGGCTGGCTGGGCTCCTCACTGTGGGGAAGGTTCTTGTCTGTTCATCCTGAGAACCTGCGTTGAAGTACAACAGTTGCCCAGAAGTTCTTATAGCGATGGTGGCAGGGGTGAAAAGTCAAGTCCACAAGCATGGTCCAAGCTGCTGCTGGTGTCGTATGTATTAACAACCCATTTGCCAAAGCAAGTCACATGGCTGAGCCAGAGCTCAGAGAGGGAGCGAGGAAGTACACTGTCCCTTGCTGGGAAGGAACTAGAAGTTACAGGATGAAGCAAAGATACAGGGAGTGGAGAATAATTGGGATTCATGAGAGTTCTCAGCTTAAGGAAGTTTTGTTCTGTCTTTACAAACAAAGTACACAGGGGTTTTAAAAGTAAACAAAATCAACAAAAATGTTACGGCAATTTGAGCTGTGCCCTGTTGGTAAAGGACAGTTATGTGTGCTTTATTGTGCCAGTAGCCTGGGAGACCAAGGTGGCTCAAGGGCACAGGCTGGGAAGTCCAAGAGACTTGGCCTAAGTCTGAGCTCCACCCTTCTGATCTGAATGACCCTGAGCAAGTTACCTGTCCTCTCTAGACCTCCGTTTCCTCGTCTGTAAAATGGGAATGACAAAGATACGTGCATCTGAGGGTGTTGTGAAAATATGTGCCTGCCACACCGTGAGGGCTTGATGAATATTAATTATTCATAATACCATTATTGTGTATCTTATTAATCTCTAATATGGTTAGCAGGAAGCAAGAGGCAAGCATAACACAAAATAAATTGGACAGCTTCAAGCACAGAGCATACTATTTAAACCACTTAAGAAATCAATCCCTGTAGCCAGCTACCACTTAAAAGGAGTAAGAAGGGCAGTAATGCGGCCTAAGCCCCCATCTTGGCCCCTCGCATCTCTTCGTGCCCTGTATCTATCCTCTGGTTTGGAATTAACCAAACCAGAGACAGCAGCTTTCAACTTCTCTCAAGATCAGATCCGAAACAACATGGAAGTTGGGGCCTAGAGACAACAGGTAGACATGATCCTAACCGCTCCCTGTGCTCTGGGCTCAGTTTTGTGACTAAGGCTCTGCTATTAAAGCACCATGTGTACAACTCTTGTGCAGGGCAGAGGTGGTGGCCCATGACACTGGCTGTCCACACATTACCCCAGCCCTCTCTGCACAGCTCAGGCCCTGCCCCTCTCCGAGCAACTCCTCAGGAATGCTCGAGAGTCCTGGCAAAGTCTTCCACACTCATTAGGCTCAGGGACCAACTGAGTCAGTTGCTGTTTTAGGGACTGAGGAGAGAATCAGGGTCACTTGTAAGTCATGGTGGCATCTCCTTCCTCCCCTAATTGATGGAACCCTCAACAACAGGCCCCAACCCTAGTCTCCCCAGTCTTGCTCTCTTCTGGGGAATTCTCTCTGTCCTCAGCTTTTGCTCCTTTTTTCCTGACACCAGATTTGCCCCACGGGGAAGCTTGCCGGTCACGGTGCCTAGGCGGTGGGTGTGAGGGGGTTGAGGATTTGCTCAGAGCTTCCCATGCCCAGTGCTCACCTCCTGTGCCCCACAGCCATCTTGAGCGAGCTCTTACAGAGGGAGAATCGTGTCCTCCACTTCTGGACCTTGAAGAAGCGGCGGTTAGACCAGTGTCAGCAGTATGTGGTGTTTGAGCGCAGCGCCAAGCAGGTATGACCAGACCTTTCCTAGCTTTGCCTCAGCTCTGGGGAGTATACAGAGATGACCAAGGTTTGGGACAGTAGAGGAAGCAAGCAAAGATGGGAGGTGGGAGTGAAGAGATGAGAGAGAACAGGTGGTCACTTGCCAGTACTTCACATTTACCACACACTCTACTCTGGGCTTGGTGCCAGGAGATGTGAGGGAATCCTGGGGCACCCACTGTGCCCCACGCTCCTGGATGACACTGGGCTGGGCCAGGAGAGTCCTCAGTTGAATGCTTTGCTGGTGGGATGTTCCATGCCAAGGAGAGCTCATTCATAAAAACACACCTTCAGTGCTACATACCAACTAAATCATGATCACAGTTCCTGCAATCTATGCATATTGTCCATGCATAATATGCGGTCCAGCATATTGTCCATGTATAATATGCAGTCCAGCATGTTGTCCATGCATAATATGCAGTCTAGCATATTGTTCATGCATAATATGTGGCCCAGAATATTGTCCTGAGCCATAAACCTTCCTTGTAGTGTAGCATGTTTTCTTGCTGACAGCTGCTTGCTAAGGGATGGATGGGTTGTTTCCTCTTATAGGCACTGGACTGGATCCAAGAAACAGGTGAATATTACCTCTCAACACATACCTCCACTGGAGAAACTACAGAAGAGACTCAGGAGCTGCTGAAAGAATATGGGGAATTCAGGGTGCCTGCAAAGGTAGGAAGCATCCTGATCCCCTCCCAAACTCTACCCAGCACCCCCATTCTGGCCAACTTCACATTATAGAAGCAAGAGCAAGACAGGTGTGGTGGTGCACGCTTGTAATCCCAGTACCTGGGAGGCTGAGACAGAAGGATTGCAGGTTTGAAGCCAGCCTCAGCAACTTAGTGAGACCCTCAGAAACTTGGCAAGATCCTGTTTCTAAATAAAAAATAAAATAGGTCTGGGGATGTACCCCAGAGGTAGAAATCCCCTGAGTTCCATCCCCAGTACCAAAAAATAAAAGAAGCAAAGCAAGAGCAGTCTCTGTAAGCAGAAATGCATGGTCCCACTGGCAAAGCAGACAGCAGGTTTAGGACTCCTCCTTTGAAATCTGAACTCCTAGAGAATTGCAGCTGCGGGGTAGAGAGTAGCTATAAGCTGGAAGTCAATTGGTATACACTGTGGTGCCAAATTCTCATTGTTGTGCTACAGATTCTGGGATGTGCTATATTCTTTCAGACCAAATAAGGCAAAAATATGTATTCATGCAAAAATGTGCCCGCATCTGTGAACATCTGCACATACCCACATATTCTTGACATTTTGAATGGTTTGGAAAGTCCACCTTATGAGAAAGGCTGGTGACTGGGTGGGTTCTCAAAGCAGGTGAGTTTCTTATTCCCTGAGCTGACTATTTCCATCTGGCCTCAAGCCTGCTAATGAGCCAGGCTGGGTCTCTAGAGAGCAAAATGCACACACACCCTCACATCCCTATTCACGCTGAGGTGGCAGAGGATGCTAGAATAGAAGGACATCTGATTTCCACCTGTTTTCGCAGCTAGCATTTGATCTGCGGACCCCTGGGGTTGAGCGAAAGTCTGATCTGTCTCAGCTCCCTGTTTGTAGTGTCCTCGTCTCTCACACTGGGCTCCCTGCCACATAGGAGCTTCTTGGCATCACTTCAACACAGGACAAACACTGTTCCCAGGGTGAGAGCTGCTGTTTGTCCCCTCTTAAACCAAAGGGAGAGCACATTAATGCCCCATCCTACCCAGAGATACCTCTGACACGGCAGTGCGTGTTCTTCTACTTTGATGTAACAAACCTAAGACCTTAGCCTCATTCTTAAGCTGATATTTCAAAAGTGAGTATCCACTCCATATATCCCATACTATGGGCTCTAAATATTGGGGAGCTGTCCCCTGTATCACTGTGAGCTTTGGGGCCTTTTTGTCCAGTGCGAGGAGCTGTGAGTTCAGAGAATACTCATTTCAATACCAGCTACAGCAAACATCACACAGAAGGTGGAACATGCATGAAAATGGCTTTTGAGTTAACAAGTCTGGGTCTATCTTCCCCTTTCTGAAATGCACCAATTATGAGCCATTAACAAGCTGAATAGTATCAGCTCCATTGGTGTTCCTACCTGCATAGGTGGACCGCAGCCAGTACCCAGAGCTTCTTAGGATCGAATCTGCCCATAACCAAAGTGGAAATATGGAGAACTAGTAATGTAGTTCATCCTTTCAACTTCCTCCTCTTTTCTATTCACTGCTACTACCATAAGCTTCCTAACAGGGTCCGTCCTTTCCTTCCAATCCATCTTGTTCTTCCTGTCCTTAAAAAGTAACTTTGGTCACATTAGTGCCCAGGTCAGTGCCGGGCTTCTACAAATGGCTTCCTACCTCCCTGGCTTTGTTTTGGATTATCTCTTTATGCAAAGGTAACTCTTTTGTGAGCCAACAAGATCCTGAAAGACAAGAACCACACTTTATTGTTCTGTGTTCCCCAGGTTACCTGTGCATTGTGCATCAAAGGGATGCTGCAAGCATGCATGGACATAAAGAGAAAAGGAAGCTGGGGTAGATTTCAATACCACCCTCCTCAAGATCTATATTTAATATGGTTTTTCTACTTTGTCTCTCTATGTAGAGAGCCAGCTTAGCTACTTCTTAATAGGGTATCAATTTCTCATCTATCATGTCCTAGATCTCAGGGTTATTTGTAACAGAATTTCTACAGGACACCAAATCCAGCTGAGCAGCCTCTGATGAAAGACCACAGCCTCCTGTCTCACCTTAGCCCAGCTTCCTAGAGGCAAACCTCTTTGGAGATTGCTTATTTGTTTGTTTGGGTACTGGGGATTGAATCCAGGGACATTCTACCTCTGACCTACAACCCCAACCTTTTTTTTTTTAATTTATTTTTATTTTTTTTAAATAGGGTCTCACTAGGTTATGGAATGTCTCACTAAATTGCTGAGGATCCTCAAACCTGTGATCCTCCTATCTCAGTCTACCAAGTACTGAAATCACAAGTATGTGCCACTACACCCAGAATATCGTGGGTTTTAATCTGTCTAACCAGTGAAATTATACACCAAATTGACTTTGAACAAGAAGAGTAAATAGAGTGGCCCTTATGATTGACTAGGGCAACAAATTATACTGAATTATTATATTCTCCTCCAGAGAAAGAGATCAAGCAGAAGAAATATTGAATATGGAAAAAGTATTTTCTCTATAAAACTCCACAAATATAAGAATAAAAATGAGATATAGAAAGTTTGGGTGAGGATAAGAGGAAAACAAATTTTCACCTTGGGGTATGCCCATAGGCAATCCAATTAGAAGACTATAAATGATATTTCCTATTGGGGTTTTAAAATTTATGAGGGTTCTTAGTGATAGCAGAAGTTAATTGTTCTGACATCTGGAAGAGCTCTGTTTTTTGTAAAAGCAAAACTTGTTTTTAGATTATTTGGGGTTTTTTTTCTTTTTTTACAACCCAATGTTTTTAAAATTATTCACAGGTTGTATGAACATTGCCACTATTTAGTTCCAGAATATTTTCATCACCCTAGAAAGAAACCTCATACCCATTAATAGTCACTCCCCACTCCCCTTTCTCCTCAGGCTACTTTATGTCCCTATAGATTTGCCTGTTATGTACATTTCATATCAGTGAAATTATATAATACATGGTCTTTCATGTTTAGCTTCTTTCTTTTAGCATAATGTGTTCAGGATTCGTTGGTGTAGTAGTATATAGGTCTATACTTCATTCATTTTTTTCTTGGTGCATTGTAGTCTCACATCATAGTGTAGTTCAGAGTGATGAGGTCAAAAGGCACACAGGATTTGGTGAACTTCCCCCTGATTCACTTATGAATAGCACTAGCACAAAAAAGTACTCCATTGTATGGATACACCACTCTTTGTTTACCATTCATCAGATGGATGTTTTGTTTGTTTCTAGTTTGGGGTTATTATGAAAAATATTCCTGTGGCCATTACAAATTTTGGTGTGAACAGGTTTTCCGTTCTCTTATGTATAAACCTGGGAGTGGACTGTCTAGGCTATATGGTTTTCCATGTTTAACTTCTAAAATGGCTAGACCATTTCACGATGTAGTGAGCTTCCAATATCTCCACATCTTTGCCAAAACAGTGCTATTGTCTTTTTTTTTTTTTTTTTTTTTGCGGTCCTGGGGATTGAACTCAGGGGCATTCTACCTCCGAGCTACACCCCCAGCCCTATTTTTTTTATTCTTTATTTTGAAACCGAGTCTCACTAAGTTGCAGAGTGCCTCACTAGGTAGCTGAGGCTGGCCGCGAACCCAGATCCCCCGGTCTCAGCCTCCCAAATGCTGGAGTTACAAGCGTGCGCCACCACACCCAGCTTGTCTATCTTTTTGATAGAGCCGTTATAGACAGTGTGAAGTGATTTCCACTGTGGTTCTGGTTTGCTATTGCCTGTGACTAATGATATTGAGAAAACGCCTTTTTCAACTGGTAATTTTGTCTCTAAAAGTAAAAGAAACCATGAGATAAACAGGACTTAATTCCGCTTAACAAAAGAGAATACATCAGCAATGAAAGTGACTGGAACCTTACCTGAACTAAATTGTCCTCTTAGAGCAAGGACAGAGAGCACTGGAGTTTCAGACAGACACTTTAGACTGAGAAAAACAGAATTTCAACAGTTCAGATAAAAGATGGGCATGATTCTGTTTCTGAGACTCTTAGAAGAAATTTGGTTTATATATGAAGGAAATTTTGAAAGATTTAGTTTTTCATATATAATGCCAAATGAATCCCCTATGGAATGAATATGAAACCTGCCTTCCTGCACAAAGAGCTTACTGAGCCCATATCTACAAAAATATTTACAATATATGCAAGGAATTCCAGTAATGAAAGGCAAATATGGAAGATTATAATGAGATTATAAAAATGTCAAAAAACCAAAATCTTAAAAACTTATAAAATGTGCTAAAGACAGCGAGGCACAGTGCTGCACACCTGTATTCCTAGTACTTGGGAGGCTGAGACAGGTGGATTGCAGGTTCAAGGCCAGACACCCTGTTTCAAAATGTTTTTAAAAAAAATTTTAAGGGGTGGGGTGTAGCTCAGAGATAGAAAGCCCCTGGGTTCAATTCCTAGTACCACACACACCAAAAAAGGGCTAAAGATGAGAGGACTTCTTAAAAATGTTATTCAGGGGAAGGTTCACTAATTAGAGAAAAAGATGCTAATTGATCAAAGAAAATAAGAAAGGAGAGAAGGGAGAGGAGAGGGAGGAAGAAGAAGGAAGGGAGAGAGGAAAAATAGAAAGCTGAACCTCTCTTCTTTAAACTCTATTTTTCCAGCAGATAGCTTAGAATTCAAAATGGAAAGGGCAGCATATACATTCGGGGACATGTAAAGACCAAGATACATGAGCTGTCAGGTCTAGATTTCTAGGCCCAGGTGATTTATAGTTCCCAAAGTCCTCATGATCCATTTACAGATCATGTCCATACTTCTGAACCTATCATTCAACAGCCACCACAACCTGACCCCCACTTTATCGGGCTATATAAGTTACTGTCTTTGGTGGCAAGTCTGAGTTTCAAACTGGCTTGAGTTTTGAAGGGGAAGATATCATATGGCTGCATGTGGAAAGGAGGATAGAAATTACGCAGCTGGACCTCCCATGACTCCAGGAAAAGCTGAATGATTCCAACACATGGGAAGAACAAGAAATGTAGGATTAGTTGGGCACGGTGGTACCCGGAAGGCTGAGACAGGAGGATTGCAGGTTTGAGGCCAGCCTCAGCAACTTAGTGAGATTCTATTTCAAAATAAAAAGGGCTGGGCATGTAGCTGAGAGGTAGAATGTCCCGGGGTTCAATACCCAGTATAGAAGGAGAGGGAAAGGGAGAGGGAGAGGGAGAGGAAGAGGAAGAGGGAGAGGAAGAGGGAGAGGAAAGGAAGGCAGGCATTGTTTAACTGCTGAAGATGCCAATTAGGATGTTACCTCAGACCAAAAGCAGCTCGAACAGCCACACTATCTGGTTCTGTCCCCAGAGCAGGGGCTCAGGGATCTCTGCAGTGTTGGCCATTAGTAGGATTTGGCTTCCCTTTTCTTCTTCCTTTTCCTTTCTATGTCTTCACTTCTGCAACCAATCACCCAGACCCCTACCTCTGCAATTCAAACCCCCCAGAGCAGCGTGTCACCTCTGTCCCTGTTTAGACAGAGCATTTTAGGCCAGGACACCTTAGAAGTCACTGCCCACAAATCAATGGGCTGCCCCCAGGACAAGTTTTGCCTCTGATCTCATCAGCTGCACCTGGGAATGCGGCAGGTCACGAGGTGCTACTCTAGTCACCATGAGAAAACACTTTGGACCGCACTTTGGTAGGACCATCACCGTGTCTGATATCTCAGTGGGCTTTTCCAGTTCATAGGCCAAGTTTGCCAGTGTATAGCCTCACCTTTCACTGGTCTAGCTTTACTTACCTCCACACCCAGGATTTGCACCTTCATTCACTAATTCCTCCATCCAACATTCATGGTATGTCTACTCTTCTCTAAATGCTGGAGATAAGCAAATAAATAAGATACAGTGCTCACCTTTTAGGGGTTCACGGTCTAATGGAAGAGACACATAAATAACTCAAGATGATACATGCTAACAGAGAGGCACGGGTGTGGTACTGTGGGAACCCAGGGAAGGGCATCACCTGCCTGCCTTGGAGAGAGGAAAGGAGGCAGAAGAGGGACACTGAATTGAGAGTGGGCTGAGTAGGAGCCCCTCACCATGGCAGGAGAGGCACATGACATCTAGGGGCAGGAAGAGCAGTGCAGACAGGGGCTGCTTCCACGATAGGCAGACCACTCAGGGAAGAATTTGCCGATGCTGCTCATTTACTGTTTGCCCCCCAACCTCCATGACTACCTGGAATATTCTTAAGCATAAACCATTCTCCTTGTGCACACTGAATCACAGTTTTGATGCTTCAGGAAGCAATTCCTCTGCAAGAGCCTCAAAGCCCCAGCTCCTAAGTGAAGTCACTATACCAAAAGCACAGAATAGGTACTTCCAGTACTTTTACATAAAAGTGGATTTCTTACTTTTACATGATCACCACAAATATTAAGCTCTGATTTAAGTAAATAACAAGCCTAAGAAAACTATTTTCAGGAAAAGACCAAAAATGCAATAATGCAATGTAGAAGTCCTTTAGATACCAGGTATTGTTTCATAATCAGTTCCTGATGTTATTACTCTGCCTTTTTATGGCTGAGGGATATGTCTTCTGTCCTTACACTGACCTCCTCTCCTGTGCTCCAAAGCTCTTCTAGCCCCTTGACTCCCATCCCCCTGCCCTTTGATAGGAGGAGCTCAGTGTATTGAGTGAGCTGGTGGAGACCTGGAGCCCAGGCTCCCTGGCCATGTGGCAGGCAAAACACACTGTCTGCTTCTCTGGCCTTTCTTGGGAGGGTGAGTCTCTCGTGGGAAGGACTGAGGATGAGCCTGGAAAACAAAGAGGGGAAATAAAGGCTCTTCTGTCTTTGTGACAACTGCTCCCGTGACTTTCTACCTCAGTTTCCCTAAGTTATCTACATTGTAGTATAGTCCAAATTTTGGACTTACTTTCCTCCAACTTTTCTTCTTATAATATTATTTAAACATTCTTTTTTTCCCTTTAGATTTTAGAGTTTCAAAACCCAAACTCAAGATCAAATGATGAAGCTGGGAGTGGTGGTGCATGCCTGTGTTCTCAGAACTTGGGAGGCTAAAACAGGAGGATCAGAGGTTCAAGGCCAGCCTGAGTAGCTTAGTGAAGCCCCCAGCAACTTAGTGAGACCTTGCTTCTAAATAAAAAATAAAATATGGCTGGGATTTGATTCCCAGTACCAATAATAATAATAATAATAATAATAATAATAATAATAATAATAATAATAACAATAATAATAATAGATGAGCAAGTGTCTTAGTAGCCCTTCCATTCCATATCTTTACCCAATTTGGCCCCCATCCTTCCCCTTGAGACCCTTGTCACCTTCCTGTTCCACTCCATCTTCATTTTCCCCCATTTTAAAATTCTTGTGTTGTTAACTATACATACTTGTCATGTGGACATTCAATTACAGGCTGCCCTGAGTTATTTAACTATCCTACGTGAAAATTTTGTCCCCTCTAGAGATTATAAACTAGGGAAAATGAACATCTTTTTTCTCCTTTTGTTTACCCCCCAAGCCCAGCCCCACAGCTCTCTGCATAGGGATATAGACAGAGTAGATAAAATGAGTAGATATTGAACAAATTCTTATAGAAATAAAATGAACTCGGTACATGTCAGAGTTTTACCTTGTTAGCCCTCTAACAGACACTAACTCTATTAACCCTTTTATTGTTCTCTCTAATGAAAACTAAAGACAAAATCCTTGCGATAAGAGGGACAGAATTTACTAGTAAGTCTGCTAGTTGGATTACTTTGAATCCTAGCATGTACTAACTTATGTGATGTTTAGAGCTGACCTTGGGCTGGCACAGGAAGGAAGAGAACTAGGAACAAGGGATCAGAGACAGACAGGCCCTGTCACTTACTAGTGGTATAAATTTGGGCCAACCCTAAAAACTAAACCTCAAGTTTTTTTCTTCTATGGCTCAAAGAAACCCATACTACCTTTTTTGTTTTGTTTTGCATTAGAGATTGAACCAAGGGATGTTCTACCTCTGAGCTACACCCCCAGTTCTATTTCATTTCTTATCTTGAAACAAGGTCTCACCAAGTTGCCGAGGACCTTGCTAAGTTGGCTGACCTCAAACCTGTGATCCTCTTATCTCAGTCTCCCAAGTACTGGGGTTATAGGCATGTGCCACCAAGCCCAACCTCTGTCTAGTCCTTAAGGATGCTTTAAGAGTCAAAGATGCAATGATAATATTACTCTGTAAACCTATAAAGGCTATATTAATGCATGAGATTCTTTGTGTGTATGTGGTTCTGAGGATTGAACCCAGGGCCTCACACATGCCAGGCAAGTGCTCTATAACATCCCCATCCATTTTTACTTTTTCATTTTGAGACAGGGTCTTGCTAAGTTGCCCAGGCTGGCCTCAAACTTGGAATCCTCCCGCCTCAGCCTCCCCAGTAGTTGGGATTACAGGCATGTGCCACCATGCCCATGATAATGCAAGAGATCCTGATATCGATGATCATAATAAAGGCTAGCATCTGCAAGTACCTGCTGTGTTTCAGGCACTGATCTAAACATTCTACGTTATCAGCTTGTTTAATGCTCACAGCCACCCTACTGTGCAGGTTCTATTATGATCCCTGTTATATGAGTGAAGGAACTGAGAGGGCACACAGGGTTTCAGTAATGTGCTGCAGATCTCCTAGCTAGTAAGCGACAGAGCTCTGGGGCACAAACCCAGGCTGTGCAACTCTGAGATGCCAGCAGCTACGTGGAGACATGGTGACCTGGGGTGGAAGGTACAAGAATGATGTAATCCAGTAACTTAAGACCATCTCTTGGGGCAGCAAACAAAGGAGAAGGTGAAGCTTCTGATTCAACTGGCTGATAGCTTTGTGGAAAAAGGCCACATTCATGCCACGGAGATAAGGAAATGGGTGACCACGGTGGACAAGCACTACAGGGATTTCTCCTTGAGGATGGGGAAGTACCGGTACTCCCTGGAGAAAGCCCTGGGAGTCAACACAGAGGTGGGTATAGGGTGTTGCCTTCCAGAGGGTGCTCCCTGCTCATACCCTCAGTATCACTGAGATAAAGAGCATTTCAGGAGCAGTCCTTCTGAGCTCTTGACCCTAGAGCTCTGGCCATGTGTGGTTTTTGAGTAAAGGGGGAAGGATCTTGCTGATCCATTCACCTCTAGTCTCCATGGTTAGTACTCGAAAAATTGGCTGGCCAGGGAGCGGGGCCTGTGGCTACAGAACGGAGTTTTTCTATGTAGTTAACTGTTGACTTTGAGGGCTAACCCCTTGATTTTGTCCTCATCAGTACCATCTTCTGCTCAATTATGTTAATCAGCAAGTGATTAGAGTCCTCAGTATGGATAATAGTGCTCTTTCAAGAATAAGGGGTGCAATTTGTACAAAGGCTATTTGACATTTCAACTGAAAAAAAGTACCATTTGCCATGAAGCAAAGGAAGACTGACTTTTAATCTCTTCTTTATAATAGGGGTCAGTAACCTATGAATTAAGAGATAAATACAGCCTGGCAATTTAATCCTAAGATTTCTAATTTGTAAATCTTTAAATAGGTTCATACTCTGAGGCAAAGCAGCCTAGACAGAGAAGTGGTCAAACCACTAAAAGTGGAGGCAGTTAACTTCTCCCCCAGGCTCTAGTCAGAGTTTTTCCTATGGGTTCCATCTTGTACAAATGATGGTTGAAATAAACAGGGATGAACAATTAGAATGTTCAGTCATTGTTCAATCATCTAGCTATTTCCAAGGGAAATTGCTTGTTTGAATAAAAATAGATTATTTTCCCTTGACAAATGAAAGGTTATTTTTATGTCTTTATGTGTTTCTGTTTCACATGTATGTTATTGGTAAAGAACCAATCTTGAACTAATTTATGCCTGGGTATGTTTAGATTTAATCAGGACCAAGACCTCTGGGATATAGATGCATAATACCTATTGCCATGGATATTAGCACTAAACATTTGACCTGGACATCTTATATTTTTCTTATTTGAAAAGAAGAATTACCTCATGAAGAAGAGTGCATGTGGGTGGGCATCTGTAGGGTCTCCAATCTTTTCACCTTTCTGTTTCTCCACTTTATCATCTCCCCCAACTCGGACAAGTGACTTTCCTAACGCTTCTCCAAGGTGACCTGTGTGATCCCCCTGTATGTAGGACAACAAGGACCTGGAGCTCGATATCATCCCAGCAAGCCTTTCGGATCGTGAGGTCAAGCTACGAGATGCCAACCATGAAGTCAATGAGGAGAAGCGGAAATCAGCCCGGAAGAAAGAGTGCGTGCTGGGAAACTCCTCCCACCCTACTCCCCCTAGTCAGGAGGCTCCTTGTGATTGGGCTTGGTTTTCCACCTGTCCCTTTAGACATCCCTCTTGAGGGCTTTTTGAAAAAGATTTTGGCAAACTCTGGGTGATACTAGGAAAAATAGTATGTTCTAGAATTAGACAGCTCTGTATAGTTTTTAATCAAAATGAAGTAGAACCACAGCTTTCTTGGAGCTAAGGAAGCCAAAGGTGGTCTATGAAGTCAGAGATTATTTCCTATGGGGAGTGCATTAGTTTGTTAGGGCCATGTAACAAAGTACCACAAATTGCATGATTTAAACAACAGAAATGTGTTGTCTTAGCTCGAGAGGTGAGACGTCTGAAATCGAGTGTCAACAGGGTTGGTTCCTTCTCAGGGCTGTGATGGTTGGCTCTGCCCCAGGCCTCTCTCTTCAGCTCATAGTGGCTGTTTTCATGTTCATGTGGTGCTGTTTTTAATATATGTGCCTGTATCCAAATACCCTTTTTCTAAGAGCATCCATCATGTTAGATTCAGGGCCCTCCATATTGCAATGACTGTATTTTCAAATGAGGGCAAAATCTGACCTGCTGAGGGTTAGGACTTCAACATAAGCTCTAGGGGATACAGTTCCACTTGTAGCAAGGAGGAGAATGAAGAGACTACACGTGGCCAAATCTTCCTCCTCAGTTCTTTCTGGGACACCACATAGCCAGAAGACAGGTAAAGGATGGACGGAAAAGAAAACAAAACTAGGGGAAGTATAGTAAGGACAAATTATGAAGAAAGAGGTAGAATTACAGGAAGCAGATGAGAGAAAAAGAACAATGAAAAAACCAAGGCAATGAAATCAAAGAGAACTGTTCAAAGCCCAGCAGCAAATGTTCCCTCTGATCTTCCTGATTCATAACAATATACAGATTTAATCACTGAATATTTCCCCAGCACTTCCTGTATTAGCTGTTTTCTAACTACGGAGCCTGAGGCTTAGAGAAGCAAGTCCTACTTCTAGTAAATGACAAAGTCATAATTCAGTTCCTGTTTGAATCCCAAACTTATACACTTTCCAATCTATAAATTGAGTAAGAATAGAAAGATAGGAGTAATTAAGAGTAATTAACTTTAAATAAAGGAGTAGGGTTGTTTTGTTTTGTTGGGGGGGGGTTATTTATTTATTTATTTATTCAGTGTTGAAGATTGAACCCAGTGTTTCACACATGTGAAGCAAGAGCTCTTCCATGGATCAATACCTCTAGCCATAAAAGAACAATTTTTGAATAAGTCTTTAATTTCAGTAGAAAGGCCACTGTAAAAACAATGTATTCCCTTAAGAGAAACCTACAAATTAAAGGTCCAGGAAAAGATGCTGCTCATTTAATATTTCTTGTGAAGTTTCCAGAGAGGGCACTTTGGGGACAATATTTTTTAAATTTTTCATGTGATGGAACACCTGAAAATTTGGATTCTCATTATAAATTACTTGAAAAGCCGATCTAGGAAATGCAAGATAAATGTGTAAGTATATATTTTATGCTAAATTAGATATTATATGCCAGCTAGCAAGCACCATTTCTAATAAAAATGTATGGAGGTAAAAAATAAGTACATTCCAATGAAGTCCTGAATCATAAGTTTAACAATTGCCCAAATCCATTGTGTTATTTAGGGGCTTAAAGAGGAGGAAAATCCTCTTAAAGATACATAGAACAAACTTCTCTTTATGGCAGACTGAAGAGACTTCACCTAGCATTGATCACTTCTGCTGAGTACTTTTGGATCTATGCACATCAGTTTCTGATGCGAACAAGTCCCACTACAAATAATGTCTAAATATTTAATAGGACAATCTGGGTCAAACTGTGGCCCATAGGACAAATTTGATTCACTATTTTATGTAGTCTATAAGCTAGAAATAATTTCTACATATCTAAATGGTTGAAAAAATCCAAAGAATACTATTTTGAGACATGTACAAATTAACTGAGATTTAAATTTCAGCATCCACAAATAGTTTTATTGGAACACAGCCATACTTACTTTTGTTAGCACATATCTATGGCTTCTTTCATGTTACAACAGCAAGGCTGAGTGGTTGTGACAGAGTCTGAATGGCCCCAAAATACTATCTGACTCTTTACAGAAAAAAAAAAAAAAAAATGCTGACCCCTGATCTCAGTGGTGTGTTGGGATTTTTGCCTGGCTTGAAACCTGGTTTAACTTATGATACTGAGAACTGTTTTGCTATAAGTTTACAAACTGTACCGAACAGAATTATTTATGGGAGCTGTAAGAGAGATATTGGAAGCTGAGATGATGTGACCTAGTTGGCGAAATAGAATAGGAACAGTCCTACACCTTGTGCACGCATGCATACACACGCATGCAATTGAGAGCATGTGTGTATCCATGAAGAATCACAGTACAGTGGGACTGGGGTGGGGGTAGAGAATATGGAACTGGATGAGCACAAATGTACAGAAGGGATGCAGAGCAAAGGATCAGGGTGAGCGTGACTCATAGGAGAGGGAAGCAGCTTGTTGGTGAAGTAGAAAAATAGGATACTTGAAAATGTCATAAATGCTAGGGTGGGGAAACCAAGTTTGAAGGAAGGGAGGCATTGTATCTGTAACCAAGTGAACCCATTTGTTTCCTCCTAGATTCATTATGGCTGAACTACTCCAGACAGAGAAGGCTTATGTCAGGGACTTACATGAGTGCTTGGAGGTAAGTCTTGCAGTAATCAGTTCACAACTCTATTAGAAAAATGGCATTCTTGCCATTGTCAAGTTCTCAGAAGCAGTTCAGAGCTCTCGTTCTTCTCCCAGAGAGTCACAAAAAAAAAAAAAAAAGCCAACCAGAGGAAATCCATTTTCCAGAGTCAACCATAATTGCATGGGAGTTCAAAGTGCTTTTGAAAAGAAAAGCTACATTTTTCTTGGATTGGAGCAAGATCCAGCTCCCCCTCACCTTTCCTCCCCCCACCAAAAAAAAAAAGTAAGTCTTTTCAATTCAAAACCACGACACATTCAATGAACTTAAATTGGATCTGAAAATCTGCACCCCCGCTCCTCCTACACACATACTCAAATCCTTACACATTTAATAAATAGCAAGAAGACTGTGGAGGTATGCTTGCTAAAGTTCAAGATAATGGAAGGTTCCGGGTTTATTTCCTGTTTTTTATTTTTAATTTCACTTTTTAAACTCTATATGTTTCTAGTCTGAGACTTTGCCCACATGTTTGAGAACCTCTTTTTTGTCTGAGTTTCTTGTGGTGTGCTTGCTAGTGATGAGACTGTGACTGTCTTACAGACCTACCTGTGGGAAATGACCAGTGGTGTGGAGGAGATCCCCCCTGGGATCCTCAATAAAGAGCATATCATCTTTGGCAACATCCAGGAGATCTACGACTTTCATAACAAGTAGGTTGGTGGGGGTTGCAGCGGAGCACACTTAGGGCCATAAGTACCAGACAACATGTCCCAGCAAGTGCATCAAAGCTGATCGATGGATCTTACATCGTACCTGGTATGGTCTTGCCTGGGCAGTTCTGTAGGTCAGGCGCTGTCGGACTTCTTCCTAGCTCTCATTTGTCCTCGTGGAGAGTGGAGTCACATTTCAGCAGTGTCCCTCCGTGGATCTCCTCAGGGTCCCAGTGAGCAGCATCCTCATCTGCAGGACTAGACCGATTACCAGGCTTAGAGGAAACAAAAGTAGCTTCTCCTCATTAAACCTGTGGGAAATCCTGACAATAGAATTCACCTGAGGCTAACCATCCTACATTGTGGTCTTTGGGTTTCAAATTCCATTACAGTTTTCTCTCAACCTAAATATTCCCTCTATCCCCAGCTCTCCCATAATCCCCACCCTTAACCAAACAACAATGATAAAAATAATCAAAATACTAAGTACAACACACTTCTTGACAATTTATAGAAGAGAGCATCGGTTGACACTATATGTTTTGTTGAAATAAGTAGATTTGTAAAAGCCTAAAACCTCACCACCCATTTTTCTAGCTGCTGACATGATATAAGAATCTTTTCCAAAGCCAGGCATGGTGGCGCATGCTTGTAATCCCAGTACTCAGGAGGCTGAGGCAGGAGGATCACAGGTTCGTGGCTAACCTCAGCTACTTAATGAGGACCTCCACAACTTAGTGAGACCCTGTTTCAAAATAAACAATAAAAAATAGGACTAGGAGTGTAGCTCAGAGGTAGAATGCCCCTGAGTTCAATCTCCAGTTCCAGAAAAAAAAAAAAAAAAAAGCCGGGCGTGGTGGCACACGCCTGTAATCTCAGTACTTGAGAGGCTGAGACAGGAGGATCACAGGTTCACTGCCAACCTCAACTGCTTAGTGAGGCCCTCCCTGTTTCAAAATAAAAAATAGCTTGGAGATAGAATGCCCCTGGGTTAAATCTCCAATACTGCAAAAAAAAATAAAAATAAAAAAATAAAGAATCTTTTCCAGAGCACAGGAATCATGTTTGGTGTTTCTAGAGGGTGAGCAAGAACATTGGTGTAATCAGGTTCAAAGCCAAACTTAAGTGAAACCTGCAGCAACTTAGCAAGACCTTGTTTCAAATAAAAACATAAAAAGGGCTAGTACAAAAAAAAAAAGAACATTGTCATTATTGGTTACATGACCAACCAATGGAAAAATGGAAATAACTGCTTCCAAAATGCAAGTGGAGGGAGTATGAAGACACAGGACATGAAATCCTGGAGCTGAAGTCCTCAGGCTGCAGAGAAGGCAAAGTCCGGCTAGATGGAGATGCTGGAGATGGTTCCCAGGGAGGCCATGTGTACAGGGCGTCATGCTGGACATGCCTAGAACAACATTGGCCAGTGGAGCTCTCTGCAGTGATGGGAATGTCCTAGATCTACACTGCCCAACACGCTGGCCATTAGATATGGGTGCCTATTGAACTAGCACTACTGAGAAGCTGAGGTTTTATTTTATTTTATTTTAATAAACTCAGATTAAATAGCCTCAAGTGGAAAATGTCTAGTATACTATCCAGACCTGCTCTAGAAAATGAACCTCAGTATGGCTCTGTGCTAAGAATGACCAAGAGACAAGCAAGAGTTAGTTATAAAAGGATCTGGGACTCTGTGAGGTCTAATGGGTAGAAAGTCACTCCCCTGCTGATGATTAATCCCTGATATGTCATCAGTTTAAAGAAACATAGAATATGTAGTTTCCATGACATGCTAACCTTGTCAGATTACTAAAGCAGTATGTAGGGAAGACCTCTCCTGATTTTCTAGAATACTCAGTAAAAGTTCCCAGTCTTTAAAAATAAAACTATAAACCTTAACACTCCCTATCTGGTTTGTCTGTCAACCTCCAAAGATCTATACTATCCTCATGCCTATCATGAATATGATCCCAGTAAATCTAAAAATGTTTGACCACTGATCTCAAACTCCATCATCTGAGCCCAGCTCAGAATCATCCCATCTCCCCCAGGATATCTGAGAAGACATCGGACTGGCAAATGGTAAGTCATGTTGTTTACTTGTCTGACTTATGGTCTGTGGGATTCAGTCAACAAGTCTCACTTTCTCAATGTCCTTTCCAAATTGACTAAGTATGGAAGTGTTAGGATTACAACACACACTTCCTCTAAACCCTACTTTTACCAAATGAATGTGTGGTGGAGGAAGAATATTTGTTTCAAAACTGAGCAAGAGCCAGGCGTGGTGGCGCACACTTGTAATCCCAGCATTTGGGAGGCTGAGACTGAAGGATCCGGGTTCGAGGTCAGCCTCAGCTACCTAGTGAGGCACTCCGCAACTTAATGAGACCCTGTTTCAAAATAAAGAATAAAAAATAGGACTGAGGGTATAGCTCAGAGGTAGAATGCCCGTGGGTTCCATCCCCAGTACAAAAAAAACGAACAATTATAATGAAATATCTAGCACAGCTATTCCTCTTATTCTGGTTTCATGATACCATTCAAGCAAGCCATGGTAACAGTTTTGAAGTTTCTTAAGTAGCTGAAAATCTACCTACTAATTACAAAATAAATTCTAAGAAATCCTTTTAAAATTAAACTGTATAGACCACTGTACTCTGTACAAAGAGGAATGAATACAATTATCAAGAATGTAGCTACCAAGCACATGTTACCTATTTAGAACATTCTGAAGAAATAAGAAAAAATAAAAACCAGCCTCTGGGTAACAAAAAAGAAATGTCACAAAGATTAAATCTTTATCTTTTCAAGGAAGCACGTTTTTGTCTCTAACAGCCAGTTTACCTCTTGGTTATATAGTTTACAAGCTCACAGCAGTTTGGAAGCAACAAATACAGTAAGAATCAAGAGCTTAAACAAGTAGTTAAAGACCAACAGGATAAAAGACAGATATATTTTTATTTAATATATATATATATTATGTACACACATATAGCAATAAAACAAAAAAAATCATAGTGTTACCATATGGTGCAACATGGCCACTGTATTGCAATGTAGCATAATAATTGATACTAGTAATAACCCTGAATCATTCCTGTGTTCGGCATTAAAAGCAAGGAACTCTATAATGTATTTAGAAAGCTATCGACCAAAAGAAATTAATGTTTTAAATTACCTACAACTCAAGGGAACATCCAAGTATATCACACTGTATATTAATTTTCTACATTATCTAGGGGCTAAGATGTTACTACCCTTCTAATGTATGCTTTCTACTTAAGCCACACAAATTTTGATTAATGGAGAAATGTAACACTCAAAATCTCGAATAAATAGGAGATAAAATGGCAATTGGCCCAATTTAGAAAATGCAAGAACTTTAAACCCCTTTAGGGAACATGTCTTTGACTGTGTAAACCAGTACCTGGCACGTAGTAAACTTGTAATATGTATTGGGTGGGTGGATGGGTGAATAAGCTAAAAGTAAAATTACATTTTTCAGACTTAAAAGCTAATACCTTTCAAGTCATAATTCATTTTCTTACTTATGAAAGTCTCAAGTCAGAGAAAAAACCCTAGTATGACTTTCCCACCATCACTACCAGAGCGTCCTAGGCCAGCAAAATAATGGAATTTCCAAATGAAGAGGTTTCTTGGGAGCTTCTGTATGGGAAGACCATGCAATTGTCTGAGCACCTATTTACTCTTCAGAAATACACGGCTTTTCTCAAATAGTCACTTGTTAACCTGAAAATATCAAAGGGTTCTTCTTAGAGTACTTGTGGGGGGGGGGGGTTACTGGAGATTGAACCAGGGGCATTCTATCTCTGAGCTATACCCCCAGCCCTATTTTTTATTTTTTATTTTGAAACTCACCAAGTTATGGAGAGCCTCGCTAAGTTGCTGAGGCTAGCACAAACCTGTGTTCCTCCTGTCTCAGCCTCCTAAGTACTGGGATTACAGGTATTAATTGTGTTTCCAGAGTCGTAGTTAAGTACTATCTGCTGGAGAAACATACTCCTCCCAGTTCTGGTACATGGTTCAGGTTATCTGCCTATACTCCAGAGAGATTAAGGGAGGGAGGTGAGAGGAAGGAATTTTGAGAGACTGAGAGAGTAAGAAAGGTTGATAATGACACTGCTTAGATAACCTAATTATCTGAGTCACTAAGAAATTAGTACCTAAACCAAGGGTTATGTGGTAAACACATTACATTATCTCAGCTAGTTAGTATTGATCCATCTAAATGGTGTCACTTTGAAAAATGGCATCCAAGATTAGTTGTGTGTGTGTTCAAGTGTGTGTAATCTGTCACAAGGACCTTTGCCTTATAGGTATTGAATGAAAGAATTCCCAGCACCTAAATTTCTGTAAGGAGCAATTAACATGAAGAATTTAATACCTACAAGCAGTGGCTTTATACCAATTACAGGTTGAAGTAAAATGATAGTCCCTATTTTGCACTGGAAACCTTTTTTATATAACTAAACATAAAGTTCATGAAATTTGCTTTTTTTGTGGTGCTGGGGATTGAACCCAGGGGCATTCTACCTCCAAGCTACCCCCAACTCTATTTTTATTCTTTATTTTGAAACAAGGTCTTACTAAGTTGCAGAGAGCCTCACTAAGTAGCTGAGGCTGGTCGTGAACCTACGAACCTGCCATCCTTTTGTCTCAGCCTCCCAAGTACTGAGATTACAACCATGTACCACCATGCCCAGCTGAAATTTGCTTATTTATACAAGACATAGACCTATTTTTTTTACATTTTGCTAAACCTTTCTACAATACTCAGACAAAAGAATACATTTCATAAATAGGTGACCCAAACCTAACCTACAACCTGTAACTCCAAAGAATTATTTGTTTTCACATTGATTGTTAGATATTCAACTTTGGTAAGGACAGCTTTTTTAAAAAAAAAAATATTCATCACTTTCAGAAGTTAAATCTCAATGTCTTCCTTTCAGTTATTTGGAGATACGGGGTACATGAATCTCAACAATAACATTTTCATAAAATCTCCACTGTGAGGGAACAGTGTCCTTTCAACCATCAAATACAGCCCTGTCCACTTACAGATAAGGAGACTGAGACCAGAGAGGAGACATGGCTTGCCCAGGGTGACATGCCACTATCCCTAAAAGATCAGGCATTGGTCTCACTTCCATGTTCCATCTCCTCCCCACTGCAGACACCCCCGGTTATGGCTGCCAAATCTAGTCAATCTGATTTGTAGCTAACTGGCTTTCATGTGGATCCTCAAATTTGAGGAATATTTATTCCTATTTCTTCTACTGCTATGTCAGTCAGATCCCAGACCCTATAATAATTACCTGAAATAAATCAGTTTTCATCAAGGGTTGAACCAGAAAGCTGGGGCCAACAGCCAAGGCTGGATGCCTCTGTCCTGCATCACTACCACCATCACCCCAAGCAGGACTGGATAATAAGGAGGAAGGGAATAGATGGGGAGGGATTAGGGGGGAGAGAGAGAGAAAGAGAGAGAGAGAGAGAGAAAGGAAGGAAGGAAGCAATAGTAGGAGTATGGTAAGTAGATTAATTTAGAAAGAGAAAGGCACAGAGGGGAAAGGACTGGGAAAAGAAGAGAAATGGATAAAGACAGAGACCTACATAGGCTGCCTTCCTAACATCCAGGAGAATGAGCAAGATGATATTTTTCAAACATGTGTATCATGGGGAGTGGTCTTGACATACACATCCTAATATACTACAAATAATAGGGAGATTAAATTTTTCAAGACAACACCCTTACTATGTGTATACCATGATATTTTGAGTTAGGTTCTATTTCTTCCTCCTCCTCCTCTTTTTTTTTTTTTTTTTTTTTAATGCTGGTTGCCTAAATACTGGTTGGTTTTGCTACTGATTTGAAACACAGTGATTGACCCACAGCCAAACAGAAGGTGCTGGCTCCACCAGGTGGTGAGAAAAAGGCTATTCTGCTCCCGGCAAGGCCACACCAAGGGTGCCTTTCCAGGCACATCTGTGCTTAAAATGTGTGTTTTCTATGCTTCTTCCTCTATTTCAAATACCTTTGGTGTTTTATCCCTTTTTACAGAAAATCGTAGAATTGCTAAATATAAAAGCTGGAAGAAATCGTTAAAGATAATCTAGTTCGGTTCCCTTATCTTATGGAAACTGAGGCTTACAAAGATTTGTGACCTGCCCCAACTAGTTAGTGACACAGCTAAAATCTAGCTGCCGTTTCATTAATATTCAGATGTTAAGGAAAGAGGAAGGGGGAGACCTGTTGTGATTTGAGGGGGCCCCAACTTCCTCCACCCTCTAAGGGATAACTACAGGCCTTAAACAACCCTTGAGAGAAACCTATACAGATGTAGCTGTGGTCTTGTTATTGCTGTTTTCAGTAAGCTGTCAATATTGAGCATGATATCAGGGAATACCCAAAGGAAGACAAAGTCCAAACATTTGATTTGGATGTGTCAAATTAATGTGAATTTTAGTTGATAAACTAATTTTTTAGCATTCACACCTAGTTGCTAAACAGCACTTAATGAATATTAATATTAAACATAAGATTGTTTAACATTAAACATTGTTTATGATTATGTTTTTTCTCATCTGCTCATGCAAGTTAGATAAAATGATGAAATGTTGACAAAAGGCATTCAGCAAGTAGCAGTGCAGGAAGCAGGAGGCGAGTTTGCTGCTTGAGGTTGAGGCTGCAGGGGAGGTGCTGAGGGGCGTCTGGCCCTGGCACACCTCTCCCCTCATCTGCATCACAGGTTAGAGTTTCTGGTGTGGAATGAGGGGACAGGGCCGAGGTGACCAAATGTACCTTGAGTCAGGGAATATAAGAAACTCACCTCTAAACCTTGGGTTGAAAACAATGAAGCAGCCATTTTTGCGTATGACCAGAGACTCATCATTGGGGCTGCAGTGAACCTGAATAAACAAACTCTGAAGTAATCTTTCTCTTCCACTAGCTTTTACATCCCAATATCTCTTAGTGACTTCCCCAGAGTTTACATTCTGGTCCACATATCCATTTGTCCCACCATTTCTTCACAAATTTATTGTTCTTTGTGTAAAAAGTATAAAAGCATCATGCTTCCATCATTTCTTCAGATTTCACTTCCTGTGAAGATCTAGTGTACGTGTACATTTAATGAAACTGTTATGTTTATCTCTTGTTCTAAAAAAGTTATAGAAAATTATTAGTCATAGAAATCATATGCTATGTACTTAATTCAGTTGGTAGCATTTTCATTTCCTGAGAATTTTCAAACCAAACCCATAGGTTTTTGGTAGCTACTAACACACACACCAAAAAAAAAATCATGACATTGCTCTGTTTGAATTACTAGGATTTTAAGTAATTGCTAGCCCTGTCTTCATCTGGATCCATGATCAGTTCCATAGTTATAATTGCCACTGTTTGCTTAAATTACCATTAAGTGACCAGGTCTGTTGATGTTGGATCATAAGCCAAGGAAAGAAGTATCCTTGCAACTTCTGGAACAAAAGTACTATTCATACCGTCCATATCCTGCATGGGATGTTACCAACCAGGCTGCTTACCATTTCTCTGACCACACTTAAAGAAGAAGGGCCTATGCGCCCCAGAGTCAGAGTTCAGAGCACTTGAGTGAGAATAATAATATTTTTATGGATAAAGATAGCTTCACAGTAGGGAAGTGGAGGTTTCCTGCAAGCTGAGAGCCAACCGTCTCCTAGGTACCCAGGGCGTCCAGATTCTCCCCTTTCTCCTTTTTTCTCATCCCAAGCTCTCTTTTCTTCATAGATTCTTCTTTAAAAAACAAAAAGCTTCAGTTTTCTTTCACCAGTCCTCGTCCTAAAAGAGCTCATCAGATTTTCCTCCCCCACTTGCCCAGCCCCCTCCCCCAGGCACCAATGAGGCCATGGGGCTCAGGGCTGGGATTCTAGTCATGTCTTCTCTGAGATTTATATTAAAGGCTAATGCGAGACATGACCATATAAAGAGTATGTCGACACTTTGTGAAAAAACTACTTCTAAAGACATGTTATGTAGAGTTACTTGTGCAAAAGAGCCACATAATAAATGTCTTTATAATTCAGTTTCAGAGATTAAAATAATATATGTATATATGAACATAAACATATATATCCTCATGTGTGCATGAAAGCGCACACAGCAATGAGCCGTATTGCCTCTTTTTGAGACAAAAAACGTATGTTTCCCTTTGGGCTTTGAACTCAGTTTCATCCTCAATTACAACATTCTACAGTACTTTTTCCTATTTTCTGTTTTAGAATGCTTATTAAATACATATTGAATGTGTCACCTGTAATCCTTTAAAAAGTAGCCATAAACATGACACTTTATTGACTTTGAGCACTTTGTATTTGCATTTCTAAAGCCCAGATTGTGTTATAATTACTTCTGCTCCATGAGTCAATTCAGAATATTCTAAATTCACCTTTATTAGGAGAAAGATGATTATCACCAAATGGGATTTACTGGAAGACCCCCAAATTTTCTTTTTTTATACTGTTATTGGTACAATGTAATTATATATCATAATGAGAGCCAAAGATATACAAACATACCCGAATTTTCTCAGTGGCTTTTTTTCTCATTAGTCAAGCAATGCCCATGTATTCTAGAAAAAAAAACTTAAATTACAGATGGACAAAGAAAGTCATTTATGATACCACCAACCATTATTAGAATTCTTGCTTTCCAAATAAGACTTACCAAATATTTTTAAATAGTACATATGAGCCTGGCACAGTAGGGAACTCTTGTAACCCCAGGACTTGGGAGGCTAAGACAGAATGATTAGAGATCAAGGCCAGGCTCAAGAACTTAGAAAGACCCTCAACAACTTAGTGAGACCCTGTTGCAAAATAAAATCTTAAAAGGGCTGGAATGTAGTTCATAGGTAGAACATCCCTGGGTTCAATATCCAGTAGAAAAAATATTGTACATATATATATTTTAAACTCCCAAATAACATCTTTCTATGTTACTGAAGGAAGAGCACAAGTAACACATATATAAGATTCATAACCAATTAAAATTAATTATAAGAAACTGCTAAAGTGTATGGCAATAGCAGCCAATTAGAGAAAATCAACTAAAAATAAAACTAATTTTTCTCTTATGGTAGAGCTAAGTATGCAGGACCATTTTGTGTCTTTTTATTTGATTTTTAAAGGTAATGCTTTCATGTGATTTTAAAAGAGAAATTAAATAGAAAAGTAAGCATTGGGAAGTCTCATCCACCACTATCTTTCATGCTGTTCCTTCACTTGGTTCACTATAGTAATGACTTTTATTAGTTTCCTGGATTGGAAATAGAATATATATTCCCTGTTTAGACCAAAAAAAAAGTAGTATAACATTATATGTTATTCTGCACCTTTTTTGTTTTTTGTTGTTTTGGTTTTTTGTTTTTGTTTTTGTTGTTGTTGTTGTCGTTGTGGTTTTTTTTTTTTTTGGTACTAGGGATTGAAGTCAGAGGCATTCTACCTCCAAGCTATACTTCCAGCCCTATTTTTTAAATTTTTTTGAAACAGGTTTCACTAGGTTGATGAAAGGCTCATTACTTACTGAAGCTGTCCTTGAACTTGTGATCCTGCTGTCTCAGCCTCCCAAGTACTGGGATTACAAGCGTGTACCACCACACCCAGCTTACACCACTCTTAAGCTTTCCACTTACCTTGTCCTAAAGATCTCCCATATGAAAATAGAAAGCTGTGTCACTTTTTGTACAACTACACGATATTCAGTTCTTGTATATACCATAGTTTAAATACTTCGTTCTCTGTGGACCATATTTGACATGATAAACAGGGTCACAATTAATAGTCATGTATATACATCACCTCATACATGTAGATATCGCTATAGGAAAATTTCCAGAATTAAAATGAGAGTCAGAAGATAATAATATCTGTGATTTTGATAGATACTTCTAAATGGCTGTTTATAGAGTTTAAAACATTTTCCATTTCCATTAATAAGCTTCCCTAAAGCCTCATAATTATTTTTTATTTGAAAAACTTTGTATGATTTTTTAAAAAGCAAATTTCATTCCAATAATGCTGGCTTGTTAGAATTTATATTTTCTGAATCTAAACCAATTATTTAATACATTAATTTGAAGTTGGCATAATCACTTCTTTAATATTTCTTAACATAGAAAAAAGCCATGACATAGATATCCACACTGGTAGATAATTGAGTAGTAATTCATTTCAACTTTGGGATATATTGTGACTCTTTTCCCATTAAACTTCCCTTCTTAATAATGTCTATATTATAAAACATTAAATTGAACTCATATTTTAGCACAAAGTGGCTATTGGTATAAAAAGAAAGCCAAGAATTATAAAGGGGCCATCGAAAGATTAAATTTTTTTCTGCTTCATCTCTGGGGTCATGGATGATATTTTTGTCTTTTTTTTATATCTGTATTTTTAAAAATATTTACAGTATGCTCATATTTGTAATCCCAGCATTCGGGAGGCTGAGACCGGAGGATCCGGGTTCGCGGCCAGCCTCAGCTACCTAGTGAGGCACTCTGCAACTTAGTGAGACTCGGTTTCAAAATAAAGAATAAAAAATAGGGCTGGGGGCGTAGCTCGGAGGTAGAATGCCCCTGAGTTCAATCCCCAGTACCGCAAAAAAAAAAAAAAAAAGAAAACCAGATTCATAGTTGGTGATAAAATAAAAGGTCACAAGCACAATGTTTCTTTATAGTTTTATCCCAAGAAATGTGAGCTGCTGAGGGAAATCATAATATTTTAAGTGGCACTAATTAATCAATTAATATACATTTAATAAAATTAGTTTCAACATAAAAACTGCACCTCACCGCATTATCACTTGGACAGTAGAGAAGCTACAGGTAAATAATTGATAGTTTACAGTTGTATTGGCCTCAGTCTGTACCGAGGTGTCTGATGCAGCCTTTCTTTCCCCCTGCAGCATCTTCCTCAAAGAGCTGGAGAAGTACGAGCAGCTGCCTGAGGATGTGGGACACTGCTTTGTCACCTGGGTAACAGCCTGCACTCCTTCTCCCACTGTTCATGGTTCCAACAGTGCTTGTGATACCACTGATCCATGCTTGACCTGAGGACAGTGTCACTCCCAGCCCCACACAGGGCTAGGGGCCCAGAGAGGGATCATGAGTGGATCTGTGAGAATTGACCCATTCCCAAGGGGCAGAGCTATCCTTGGGAAAGTCCTTAGACATCAAGTCCAAGCTCCACCTTGAGCTCTCTAACAACCTCACAAGATTAGGAGATCAGGAGAGTGGAACAAGGCCACGGTCCTTGAAGCAGCTCAGTCCACTAGTTACCATTTCAGGAAATGGGCTGGGCAATTAGAACTTTCAGAGGCCACCGAACCATTGATTATACTTTCTAACATAATAGAGCAGAACAGACTCCTGGAGTGTCTATCCCAATTTTGACCTCCAAGTTGAATGTCTGGTTATCCTCTTTCTTGTACTATTGTCATGGGCCAAGTAAATGGGCGGAATAGACCAGCTTCTAGTCATATAAATTGAAAACTTAATCTTCCTTAGCATCCCCACTGCACATTATTCTGAGCTCAGGCTCCTGGAGGAGAACGCAGAGAATTCCAAGAAGGTCCACTTAAGACACTGAGTACAACTAGACAGGAAGCATCTTCCCCCAGGCAGGGGTTCTACTGTCTAATAATGCCCTGTTTATGACTTGCATTCAACATGGACTAATTACTTCTTAAATGTCTTCATAATTTAGAGTGTGTGCTCCTACCAGCTCTATGGAGTAGGCAGGACTGCAGTTATGTTTTAGATTTTAAAGATGGGCACATCTCAGATGAGATAGGAGGTTGCCTAGCTCACTGACATGTAATGAAGGACATACAGCCAGTCCTGCAGCTCACGACCTGGATCCCAGACAAGCTTTCTTATCTTGAAATCTTAATGTTTGCTTCCAAGCATACTCTCATTTCTTCAGAAAGTCTCGGACTGCTATTTTATTTTGCTCTAATACATGAGCTGATGCATAGCTCATATTAATGCTGGTAAATAATTTATGATCCGTTGCACAGCCAATGGAGAGGAAAAACAAGACTGATCATTAACTAAAGGAATTTCTTTTACATCTTATTTCATGCAATTTGTGGATTATCTTTACAATCAACCATAAGTATGATTTATCATCATCCCTCAGTGATGATAAATTACCTCCCAGGGGTACATAGCCCCTAAAATGGGTTTCAGAAAACCTTTGGTGATTGGATAAGTTATGCACCTTTTCCCAAGGACTATCCCAAGGAGACTTGCTTAAATCTCATAATCTTAATATATGAGTGTAGGGCAGGATTGAAGAGTAGAAGGAGTTGCTTGCAATATATTGAATGACAATGGTAAAACCAATAAGCCTAAGGTCAGACTGCCTGATCTCCATGCTTTTTAACTATGGGAATTTAAAGTCATTTAGCCAGTCTATGCCATGATTTTCTCATTTGTAAAATAATAGAACTCACTACATAGGGATGGCCTGAGGATCAAATGAGTTAAAATATGTAAAGCTCTTAGAACAGTAAAGTTTGATTAAATGAGCACATATTTAGGCTGCTTTCTCATGAGAGCATGTCTGAAAGGTTCTATAGGCACTGAATAGATAGTGTTTCACCAATGGGACTAGTGCTTGGTGGCCCAAATGCATATGCCTTTTCCAGTGGAAAAAGATGTACAGCACTAACCCAGAAGGTCCTGAGAGAAACAAGAGATGAATTTTCAGCACCATAATCTTCATGATTTGAAGTAACGATCTGTTTAGAAGTCATTGTTCAGACTCTGCCATAAGGGGTCACCCTTGTCACCTACTGGGGAGTTGGGGATGATGGCTTAGCTGCTTGGCATGTTCCTAAACACTACCCCACATGGAGAATTTGGAATTTAAGCAGATCGACCTCTGACATCATATCTCATGTTCATTCTTTGTTTTTATACTTGTCTCAAAAAAGGACAGCATTTGTCTCTGCTTAAGGTGGGAAACACAATGTATAATTCAAAAACGGGGGTGGGGAGATGTCTCTAAATAAATTCTGCTCAACCTCAGAATACACTATGATAGGTGAATTGGTTTTTCTATTTCTTTTTAGCATAGACTGGTATTAAATTGAGGTTACTTTCAGCTAATTTTTTCTACATAACAATAGGATAAAATCATCCCCAAAGTTTATTAGGGGACCATGGGCTGGATGAGCACAGAATATTTGCCACAGAAAATCTAGGGCACTAATATCTGAGGGTTTAGCTGTGCACCCCACAGGCCCTAAGGACAGAAGGGGACAATGACTGGATGCTTATCTATGATTGTCTTTGTTCTTTTCAGGCAGACAAATTTCAGATGTATGTTACCTACTGTAAAAACAAGCCTGATTCCAACCAGCTGATCCTGGAGCACGCAGGCACCTTCTTTGATGTAAGCTGTGGTTTAGCATTCTCTAGCAATTGGCAGGCAGGTAGAAATGCTTCTCTGCTCTAGGATAACAGGTGGCTAGCTATCCTTTATTCCTCTTTTTTTTTTTTTTTTTTTTTTTCTGGCCACCCCAAACCTTTATCTCCTGGGTAAATCACAAAGAAAAACAAAAACAGTGTTTGCCTTTGTTTTATCACATCTCATCTCAACTGCTGTGATTTTTGGGCAAGACAAACTTATCTCTATGCTTCAATTAAAAACCTAGCTAAAGCCGGGTGTGGTGGTGCATGCTTGTAATCCCAGCATTTGGGAGGCTGAGACGGGAGGATCCAGGTTCTCGGCCAGCCTCGGCTACCTAGTGAGGCACTCTGCAACTTAGTGAGACTCGGTTTCAAAATAAAGAATAAAAATTAGGGCTGGAGGTATAACTCGGAGGTAGAATGCCCCTGAGTTCAATCCACAGTATCACACACACAAAAAAAGCCTAGCCTAGCTAAACATAAATATTAAGTTTTATGGAGAAGACCTACCATGATGCAGCTGTTGGTTAAGATGTTTTACTTCTACTTCATATACAGTTCTCTCAAGATGGTGGAAAAATGTGGTGCTTGGCCCAGCCATGTCCACATCACCCAAGTACTTGTTGGAAAAGCAAATGTGTTTTTCTTTTTCTTTTTGTCATACTAAGGATTGAACCCAGGAGCACTCTACCACTGAGCTACAGCCCCAGGATCTTTTGTTGTTTATTTTGAGACAGAGTCTCACTAAGTTACTGATGCTGGGCTCAAACTTAGGATCCTCCTGCCTCAGCCTCCCAAGTAGCTAGGATTATAGGTGTGCACCATTGCACCAGCTAGAAATGCAAATTCATGAACCCCACTCCATATCTGTTGACTCAGAAGCTCTGGTTGGGGTCCAGTAATCAGGGTTTTGGGGAGCCCTCTGGTGTCTCTTATGAACACTCAAGTTTGAGAATCACTTCTCTAATGCAATTGTTAACAACCTTGGCTACATGTTGCAATTGCCTGAGGAGCTTTGAAAAAAATCTCGATTCCCAAGTTCCCCACTTGAGATTCTGTTATGATTGGCCTGAATGTTGCCTGGTCACTGGATGGTATTTTAAAGTCTCTGATGAGAGAAACACATGCCAGAGTTGGGCACCTCTATTGTCATGGAAGCCAAGAGAAGAGAGAAGGCTGATATGCCTTGTTAGATTCTTTGGTTTTGAACAAGGACACAATCCTGTTGGTAGATGATGAGATATATCCATTTAGTGCTGGTGCCCCAAAAGAGTGACCCATTGGCTATAAGGTGAACAGAACCAAATGGGTGACTGCAGGATTCAAAGAATGCATGAGAGGGAAAGGTGAAATGAGGAAAAAAGGAAAGTTCAATGAACGTAGCAGTGATGGCCATTCTGATTGTCATATCCAAAGTGACAGAAACTTGAGTTCCCCTCCCGTAAAGTTTTGGATGTCTGTTATATACAAGATAGATAGTATGCGAGGCCCCATGGAGAATATAAAGACATCCAAGCGTGGTCCTTGTACTCAAGTTTACAAATAAGCCTTCTCGGAGCATCTTTCCAGACTGACAGCGCCATCACACAATTGATTCCAATTCCAACTGATTTCAGTTCAGGTCAGTATGTTGTTGCTCAGTGATGGAAAGACACTTGATGGGAGAAGCTAGATGAGAAGCAAACATTTATGATTTTTTAATGGAAAATTAATATAGAAATAGCCAGAGGTGTCCAAAATTAGAATTCCTGGGGTAAAATAGAAGAACAGAAGAAAAGTGCTTCTCTAAACTAGGATTGGAATTGACTGGATATCAAAGTGGATGCTCTCTGCCACTGTTTCTTTGGTTGATAATGTATTTTCTTAAGATGTTTCTGGTTAATTATTCATCAAAGGTATCCAGATAATTTTTGAAGTTTTCAGTGGATTGTGCTCTGTCTTTCCACTTTTGCATTTTTAAGACATACAAGTCTTGTGCTTTGAGCATGCCTCAGACACGTCTGTGTTTCTTTTCTTTGCTCACTGTTTTCCTGTGACTAGGGCAGAGTGTGCCCCCCACTCGTGCCCGCACACTAATGCCACTTCTCAGAATTCTTTCTTTTAAAGGTCAAATGCTGCTTCCTGCAGAAATCCTTCTCTTTATGCATGCATTGTGTTGTGTATCTCTGCTGCAGCATTTGTAACAGCTTGCCTTTTGACAAGCCAACAAAGTACCTTCCTGTTCCACACACCTCCCTCGCCCTTGAGCCATGGAACACCCAGTCGTATCTATACACATCTGCATGCCTGGTGCTAGACTTTATGTCCCCTTGTCCTATGTCCCCTGTGTCCCTGCTTCTAGTCAATTTTTAGACTTTGGCTGATACATTAAATAAACCCCCAGATTTTCTACCCATTTCCAAGGAAGCACCTTGTGAGCTTCTACATTACTTGGGGAAGCCAGAAAGCTAGCAGTTCATCAAGTCTGTCCTGGACATGGGAAGGGAGAGCAATTAATCTTCATGGTTTTTCCCAAAGCTTTTTTCTTTTTCTTTTCTTTTTCTTTTTCTTTTTTTTTTTTTTTTAAGCATAGCTCCTGGCTGGGCATGGTGGCACATGCTTATAATCCCAGTACTTGGGAGGCTGAAACAGGAGGATCACAAGTTTGTGGCCAGACTCAGCTGCTTAGTGGGGTCCTCCACAACTTAGTGAGACCCTGTTTCAAAACAAAAAATTAAAATGTAGCTCAGAGGTAGAATGCCACTGGGTTCTGCAAGAAAAAAAAAAAAAAAGGCTTAGCTTTTTATCTTATTTTAATCCCATCAAATGCATTTCTCTAAATTCTACATATACAGTACAATATACAGTACAAACCATCTGCTTTAATCCCTCAAGAGATAACCCCTTTAAAAAGGCAGTCTCTTGTTATCCATTATTATAAAGAGAACACAGGACTTAGAAGGCTGAGACAGGAGGATCACAAATTTAAGGCCAGCCTTAGTAACTTAGCAAGAGCCTCAGCAATTTAATGAGATCCAGTTTCAAAATAAAAAATAATAATAGAGCTGGGCGTGGTGGCGCATGCTTGTAATCCCAGCATTTGAGAGGCTGAGACCGGAGGATCCGGGTTCGCGGCCAGCCTCAGCTACCTAATGATGCTCTCCACAACTTAGTGAGACCCTGTTTCAAAATAAAGAATAAAAAATAGGGCTGGGGGTGTAGTTGGAGGTAGAATGCCCCTGAATTCAATCCTCAGTACTGCAAAAAAAAATAATAAAATAATAATAATAATAATAATAATAATAAGTATTTGTGGTTTAGTTTGGAGATAGAATGAACTGCATTCAAACCCCAATACCAAGAAAAAAAATAAGCCTTTTAGCTATTTTCAGCACCCGTACCTGAAACCTGAACCTCTAGCTCTAAACCATCACCAATCTATTTGGTGTCTCTATAGAGTTGCCTTGTCTGGACATTTCATATAAATGGAATCATGTAGTTAGTGGTCTTTTGCCACTGGCTTCTTTCGTTTAGCAGAATGTTTTCAGGTTCATCTATGTCATTACCTCATTCCTTTTTATGAACAAATAACAGTCCATCATATAGATATATCATATTTTGTTTTTCCACTAATCATTTTGCAGACATTTAAGTTGTCTATCCATAAACATATTTTCATTTCTCTTGGGTATGTATTTAGAAGTGGAATGGCTAAATTACATGGTAATTTTTTACTTATACACGTGGGCTTTTTGCACCAAGCTCCCAATTTGTCTCTGTGTCTATGTCCTCAACCTCTACTCCCTATTACCCTTTCTGAAATACTACTGTCACCACATGCCTCTTCTCTCTAAAATCTATAATATTTTGTCATTGAAAAATTTTCCATCAAATCCTCCCTTTTCTAACTCAATCCCATCAATGTCCTAACCAATCTTGATTAGATAACTGTTTCTGTTTGTTTTGTTTTGCTTCTTCTAGAACATGGGCATACATCCTCTGTACCACTCAGGCTTGGTCTTCTTTATCTTCTAAACACATAAGGGTTATTTCAGCCTGTCTATTTTATGTTTGATGTTCAACTTCTTCAACTTTCCACTTATCCAACCCTTATCTACCCACTGAGCCCCAGGTGGGTCTGCCTCTACTAACCTCCAGCCCTCTCCCCATCCAGTGAGTTCTTTCAGTTCTCACTGGCTGTCACACACCCTCTTTCATTCTTTGTTGTTTTCTAGGTTATATGTGTTTAGAATTCTCAGCTAGACTATATTTTTAAGGGCAGGGGCTAGCATATACCTTCTGTGATCTCCATAACCCTGCCTGTACCTTGGGGAGTATGAGATCATTTGGAGGTGAAATAAAAGATGATTAAAAGGCAAGACCACAGGCATCAACAGCTGCTGGAGGACATGGCCTTGGCCTGGGCATGAGTGCAGAGGGTGCTTTCCATGAAAAGGGAGAGGAAAAGTTTGTCACCAAGGATAACAGAGGGAAATAACTAAAAATGACTCCATGGTTTCCAGCTCAAGAGACCTGAGGGATGAGGAAGGTGCTGCTGATCACAATAAAAAATGAGCAAGAATAAGGTGATGCTACTAAATTGGGATGTGTTAAACTTAAAAAGTAGGGATACCAAATGAAACATATACTATTTTAAGGAGTCTAAGGACCCAAGCTCAGTGGTGCACACCTGTAATCTCAGCTACTCTGGAGGCTGAGACAGGAAGTGCAAGTTGGAAGCCAGCCTGGGTGGTTTAGTGAGACCCTGTCTCAAAATAAAATAAAAAGTGCTGAGGGTATAGCTTAGTAATAGAGCACTTGCCTAGCATGTGTAAGGCTCTGGGTTCAATCCCAAGTACTGGGGAAGAAAGAGAGGGAGAAATAGAGGAGGGAAAGAGGGAAGGAGGGTAGGAGGGAGGGAGGGAGGGAGGGAGGGAAGGAAGGAAGGAAGGAAGGAAGGAAGGAAGGAAGGAAGGAAGAAAGGAAGGAAGGAAGGAAAGAAGGAAGGATACTGAGGGGCTAAAGAATTATGAGTCATCAAAAGGAAAACAAGAGCCTCATTCTCTGTTTTACTCTCATTGTCCTTCAACCCTCTTTTATCTCCCTACCTTTGGATTTATTTCATTTCACCCCTCTTTTTTTCCTTCTGTTACTGACCTCATCACCCTTTTTTTCCTACTTTTATCTTTCTCCATTTTTTCTTAATGTCTACTTCTGTTTCATAAACCTTCTTTGCCAAAAGTTTCTTCCTTTTTGCTGTCTCCTGTTTTCCCTCTGTATGTGCATCTTTCTCCCTCTTGTTTCTCTTTCTCATAATTGTCTACCTTTCTCTCTTTCCTCCTCTCTTCTCACCCTTGCCCCCCTCCTTCCAGAACACACACACACCCATGCTCCTCTCTCTCACTGAACCTTGTTCTCTTCCCTCTAGGAGATACAGCAGCGGCACGGTCTGGCCAACTCCATCTCTTCCTACCTAATTAAGCCTGTCCAGAGGATCACCAAGTACCAGCTGCTCCTGAAGGTACCTCCCCTGACCCTCCATCCCACCCTCCGAGTCTGAGCTTTGGCCCTGGAGATGGGAACACTTCCACCTGAAGCCCTTCTTCTGCCTAGAGCAGAGCTTCTGGGGTCAGCCCACACTGGCCTTGCTGGTTCCAGGCTGCATTTCCTGTCCCATGGAACTGCAGATGCTTGGGGAGGCGGGAGAAAGAGGAGAAATGGGAGCAGGCATAAGCAGTGACTCATTTTCACTTCCACCCACCATTGTGCAATTCTTAGTGATTGCCACCTCAGGCACTGGCTGGCTCTGAGGATCTTCCTGTCCCTCCTTCCTGAGCAGATTCCCCCTGCAGCCCCTGCTTTCGGTAGAATCCAGGGCTAGGGTCTTATGGACAGTGCCAGGGTGGCACCTACTGTTGCTTTAATCTGTGTTTGTCAAGACCATGAGGTTCTTGAGGAACAATAACTCAAGGGTATATATTAAAGCATGTGGCATCTTGTATTTATAGGGTCCCATCTGTTAGGGCTTTTTCCAGAGCCAAACAAGAGATTTGGATTTCCTTTTAAAAATCTTTTCTTTAAAAGTCAGATAAACAAATTATGTAAGACACTAAGTTATTTGGCTTGAGCCTTCTCATATAAGGATACATTGATACTTTGGAAACATGGCATTTCCGCAGGAAGACAGAGAAATTGATATTATAGGCAGGTAAGTATTATCATAAATCTATATTAAATCCTAAAGTGTAAGGATGAAAAAAAAGTTTTCTTTTCCTTTTAAACATTTTGCTGTTTGTTAATCTAATGCAAAGGATAAAGGAATAGTGAGGGACATGTTAAAAGAAGGATAATTTCAGAGAAAATCTGATGAGATTCAGCTCATGTTTAGAAATGCCTGAAGAATCTTAGATAGTCTAGTTTCACTGAACCTGAAAGCCAGTCTGGTTTCTGGTCTAGGGCCCTTCATCATTCTAGGGGTGCCCGCCATTCCCAGCCCACGGAGTCTACCTGGCTTAGCGCTCTGGTTCCGCAATGAGAGGAGTGGGGTGGAGGTGCCTGGCCAGCTCTCCTGTCCTCTGGGTCAGGGCAGGGCCATGCTCCATCCTTCCCCTTCAGCCCTCTTCCTGCCAGCTTCTCCTTCCGCATCTTTAAGAAGACATGGGGACACAGCAGGGCTTCTGCTTCCAGGCTCTCAGGTCCCCAGCCCCGCAGAATGGCATGGAGGATTGCAGCTGGGCATCACGCTGTTGGTCTTCATCGGGGACTATGAGAAGTGACAGCATGCAGAACAGGGCACAGTTGCTTTTGCTTCTTTGTTTTTTGAAGTTTCCTGGTAAAGACTCAGAAATCCTCTTAAAATCTTAAGGTGGAGTGGGGATTGGGTCTCTGTCCTTAAAAAAAAGGGGGGGGGTTCTTTTGACCTTTAAGCTAACAAGTGCTTTAGACTCTTTACCTTTGATTATTGGGTTATTTTCAATAAATTCTCTCCAGCCTGGATTTCTGTGCATAATTACATTCTCTTCCCCTATCTTGCTTAATGCTCAGCCACCATGTTTGGCTTTAGACAACCAGAGGGACGGGCTCTGGGCCTTCATACTAGAATTGAGGGCTTTCAGGAGAGGAACAGTGCAAGTCATTGAGAACTGAACAAATAAAGTATCAGGGATTTTTATTGTTGGGAGGTTGTACATTTATTTTTTTAAAAAAGAATTTTTAAGATGTTTTGGTGGCATAGTGACTGCTGAGTAAAAGAAAAATAGTTTGCTGAGCTTTTACTATAAATAACTAATATGGGATTTATTTTCTCCTTAAGGTCAATTTTATTCCAAATAAATTGATATTTAATTATTAGTATCCTCTGGGGCTCATCATTTTAGGTGTTGCATGAAAGTGGAAACTATATGTCAGTTAGTGTTCGATATTCTTCCTGTAAATCTGCTGCAGCTGTCCTTTTGGAGCCTAAATTAAATGTGGAGGCTTCGCCTTACCATAAACTATAGCAAGGATCCAAGGAGAATTTATTGGCTCTGCTGGTAGATTGTTAAGAGTTGCTAAATTGCTTTAGGGGATTAAACTAATTGGTGTTTTCTATTGCAAACTAAAGCATATTTCTCGTTTCTCTCTTTTATGTTTAGCTTTAGGCTTTCCTTTGATGATGTATGAGAATAAGGTTAAGGGAGTTAAATTAAGAAAGGAGTGGGAAGCCAGGCATGGCGGTGCATGCCTGTAATCCCAGTATTTGGCAGGCTGAGACAGGATTGCAGGTTCGAGGACAGTCTCAGCAAGTAGTGAGACTCTCATCAACCTAGTGAGACCTTGTTTCCAAATAAGAAATAAAATCAGGCTGGGGTTATATCCTGGTGTAGAAGGCTCCTGGGTTCCATCCCTAGTACGACAAAAAAAAGAAAGAGGGAGTGGGGAGGAAGGAAGGAAGGAAGGGAGGGAGGGAGGGAGGGGGGCATCCAAGAACTTCAGGGTGGCAGAAATAAGTAAATACTTATAATTATTGATTAATAAATAATGCTGGCAACTGGGGACTGGAACCAAGGCCAGGGCTGGGAACTCTTGCTTCTCAAGCATGTCCTCCAGACAGTTCACCTCTTCCTAGATACTCAGAGCTCCCAAGATAACACAAAGGATTGCATTTTCACTAATCCAATATTTTATCAAGCATAAAGTTGTACTAGTAAAGCCAAGGGTACAAATAACGGCAAGGTAGAGATGCGTCAGGGTTCTGGAACGTCCAGGCCTGCCCGTGAGGGTTGAAGTCCCTTCTTGCAGCATCGGGCCCAGATTAACACTCAAGGTCTCCAGATGATGCGTGCCACATCATAGCACCTGGAGAGAGTCATTTTGGTCCTAGTGTACTCACTTTTTACTTAGATAAGTGCGTATCTTATGTGACCCATTCCAGAAAGCCAGGGCTCTAAGGCCACAGATTCCAGGTTTGTTTACCATTTAAAGTCTTCCACAGGCCAGATACATCCTGTTAAAAGCATTCCATAGATAAGTATTCTCTCACTAACAAGTGCCACTAGTTTATTTGCCAGGAAGCCTGACATTAACATGTTTGCAAGATTTAATCCAAAACCAAACTTCCTTTGCTAAAAGCACACTCCCCTTCCCCAACCACCCATCCCCTGCCCCTCAAGGAGCAGCTTGTCTCTTTACCAGTATAAAATGAGTAAGCATTAATCCTCATAGGAAAAGTGAGAAGCTATTCCCCTACTTGGAGCAAATAGTCTTATGGTTCCTAAGATGGTTGGAAATTTTTTTCTCTATCATCCAGATAATGTATGTATTTGAGAGAGAGGGATAATGATGGCTGAGACTCCAATGAAGAAGTCAAAGAGAGAATACTCCTTGGGCAGTAGAAGAGGGTCTGCTCCAGGAAGCCTCAGTGTGTGGAGGAGATGGAGGAGATGGAGGGCTGGGCTTAGATTCAGAGACCTGTATTCCAGCCCTAGCATGGCTCCTTTGAGTTACGTAACCTGGGGGAAAAAAATCATTTCATCACAGTCCTATTCTGACAATGAAAGGACTAGTCTAGAATTCCATCTGTTGGCTCTAGGTTAGGAACTAGTGATTCATATGATCTAAAAATCTTCGTACCTCTGAAATATTATACACCTATAATGTCAGCCAGGCATGGTGGTGCACACTTGTAATCTCAGTAGTTGGGAAGCTGAGGCAGGAGGATCTCAGGCCTTGGCAACTTAGTGAGGCCGTCCACAACTTAGTGAGACCGTGTTTCAAAATAAAAAATAAAATAGGGCTAGGAGTATAGCTCAGAGGTAGGATGACCCTGGGTTCAATCCCCAGTGCCTAAATAAATACATAAATACATAAATAACCTATAATGTCTCTACATTCAGGTTGTTCCTACAAGGATAGAAGTCATCCGTCATGCAGTAGAGGCTTGTAAAGTGTTAGCAATAGGAATGCAGAGAGAAATGAGCACTGCATGTCAGTAGCATGCCCTTTGTCTTCTCTTTCTTGTGGTTCTGTAATACTGGACCTCAGTTCCTGCACTTTGCTGGGGGTATCCTCTTCTCCAGGAAGATAGTTCACTGACAGAGAATGCCTTAGTTGCTACTTAAAGTTCCAGACATTTGAGAGTTGGGGTGGTGAGTTGACTTCATTTAGACTAGATAGGACTGAGGAAGCTCAGTCTGGAAGAAAAATAGTGAATGAATTCTTTAGCGATAACCCCCACTCTACTTTCCTGATAGCTCTGAGACATCCACTACGGAGAGGGAATCTGGGGTGTCATATCCTTGATGTGTTAGACTGTGGGAGTTTGAGAAGCTAGGGGAAAGGATACTAATTGTGCCTGGACTTTTTTTTTCCCCCCCTAGGAACTTTTAACTTGCTGTGAAGAAGGGAAAGGGGAGCTCAAAGATGGCCTGGAGGTGATGCTCAGTGTCCCCAAGAAAGCCAATGATGCCATGCATGTCAGCATGTTGGAAGGTAGCCGTGCCCCCAGGAGATGCCTCCTGCCTTCCTAAGGGAGGGCTTGCATTGTGGGCGGGAAGTGGCATGAAGTCAGGTGAGGGGCAGGGCTGGAGAGAGGAGAAACAGCAAGCTGTTTGATAGGTCCTTAGTAGCCTGTGAGGGGAGCCACAAACCAGTCTGGCTAACATCTGCCATTAAGTGTGTGAACACCTTGCTACTCATGAGAGCTGGGGACAGGCCATCACCCTTCCTATAAATATGCTGTAGCCCTGACCCACAGCAGTCCTGCTAATCTGCATATCATTTTAATTGCTCACATCTTCAGACTAAGTAGAAATTCGGATACACATGCACATACCAGTGTCTTTGGCAATATGCCCTTCTTCTTCTTCTTCTTTATTTTGGTAAAATATACATAAACATACGTAACATAAATTACTTTGTAACCATTGTTAATTGTACAATGGCATTCTGTAAGTTCACATTCCTGTGCAACCAACCTTTTGTCCTTCCTAGCAGGTTAGCAAAGCCCACCTGATAACCCTGCTAGGACTTCAGTTAGCTGCAGCTATGTCCTTGGGATCCAGAATCCTTATAGAGCAAGGTTCAAATAAAGTGGTCTTCATACTCAGAACAGCTGGACAGAGCAGCCCTATGGGGTGGTATCCGATAGACAAATTAAGACTTAGCATTCCAGTCTGGGCTGTCAAACAAGTACTAAAAAGGAAGTAAGTATAGTCTGTTGCAGATATGTAAGCATGTGAGCTGTTTTTTCTCTTTGGGTCCATCTAATCCCACACCACTACCTAAGAGACCTGACGTGGTCTCAGTACTTCCTAAAAGACCCTTAGCACAAGAAGCCCCAATTCTTACAGCAAAAGAGCCCTGGTTAGCCTCTCTAGCCTGGACACTAATCATCTGAATGTATTGCTATTGTCACAGTTTTTCCACCCCTCTCTTTTCTATGTGCACCCATATTCTCCTCCCCCAACCCTGGGCATCCTCCTCTGTGAGTACCCTGCTCCTGTAGATAGTCCCCCATCTATAGTCTGGATCTGGCTACTCTTAGTGTGGTCTATGAACCACCAACAGCAGCAGCAGCAGCTAGGAGCTGCTCAGAGGTGTAAATTCATGGGCTCACCTCCTACTTGCAGAGTCAGAATCTCTTGGGAGTAGAGGGATAGGCAGGAATCTGTGTTTCCACACACTTTCCAGGTGATTCTTATGCACACTAAAGTTCCAGGGCCTTCATGAGGACTTACAGTGGTATAAATAGAAACTATTGAAAGCTTGTGCACCATACTGTGCAGGAACAATCAAAGGGAAGTCCTCGGCATGGAATATAAGAAATAACATTATGACCAATAAGAGTAGAGCCAGGACGCCCCATCAGACAGTTATCTGTCCTCAGCAGCATTCAGAGCTCCAAATTTGGAACAGTTGGTGAGGAGGAGGAAGAAGGAGCTATGGGATTTGCCCTAGAGGGAAGTCCCAGGTCCCTCCCACATGGGATTGGGATGGGGGAAGGTGGTGTAGGACCCTTCTAGAGAGCCCACTAATGTTGCTTGTGTAGACAGGAGACTTGGTGCGTGGAGTGGACAGGAGGGAGGATCTCATTACAATTCTATGGACATGTCTATGTTGTGCTATGGTGCTGAGTGCTAACTCTTAGGGAAGACTTTCTCTAAGGAGGAATGGAGCACAGCCCCCCAGTGTGGTGGTGGGGATGCTCCATAGGGTGGACATGGGTGTTTTTCCAGGGTTTGATGAAAACTTGGACGTGCAGGGAGAGTTGATTCTCCAGGACGCCTTTCAAGTGTGGGACCCGAAGTCTCTGATCCGGAAGGGAAGGGAGCGGCACTTGTTCCTCTTTGAGATCTCCTTGGTTTTTAGCAAGGAGATCAAAGACTCTTCAGGACACACGAAATATGTTTACAAGAACAAGCTACTGGTAGGTGGGGGAGGTGGGGTAGGACAAGACCCCCTGCTTTCACAGAACCCTTGGGCAGGAAGGGATGGACACACTTGCTCATCTCTTCCCTGCCTCCCCGCCAAAACCCTCCTGGACAAATGCAAATGGCTTCTATTCCAGAGTTCCCACCCTCACCTCCCACTTCTGCATCTTAGAGTTCAAGGTTCTTCTTTCCCTTTGCTTTTTAGCACCTCTACCACCATCCCTCCCTGGTACCTGCTAATCAGGTCCTTCCATCCCAGGTAGAAAACGAAATACCCATTCTGTGGAAGTTTGATTGACAGAAGCCCCTCCCTCGGCCCTCTCCTCTTTGTTGCCCTCCCCTTCCCACCCCAGCCCTAAGTCTCCCCACTGCCCTCCCCTTCCCGGCCTCTCACAGGCATTTCCTGTCTACAGACCTCAGAGCTGGGTGTGACCGAGCATGTAGAGGGCGACCCCTGCAAATTCGCCTTGTGGTCTGGGCGCACCCCATCCTCAGACAATAAAACAGTGCTCAAAGTAAGTACTGCTCTCTGCTGGGTGCAAGACCAGGTTTGGGGGAGGAGGAGTTGGAAGAGATGTGGGCATGTGTCACCTAAAAGTTGGGGCCTGGAGACCACTGAGCCAGCAGACCTCTCTTGGGAATGGCAGAAACACATGGGTGTTGAGAAGTAAATCTCATCCTGAAGAAAGACAAATATTCCGCTCAAGTCCACAGAGGGAAGAGGGCAAAACAAGGTCCTCTCAACTGTGTTCTGTCCAGAGGCCCCCTTCCAATGGCAAGAATAGTAATTGACCCTTTGACAAAAGCCGCCTCGATTCGCTCCCCCTTCACTCAACATATTTTCCTAAATGCTTTTCATATCTAAGGTGTTCTGCCCAGTGTGATGGGGGACAGCTGCATGTAAGTCATGGACCTTATTCTCTGGGAACCTGTGTTCTAGGAGTCACTTCACAGGACACAGCCTGGGCCTTGACTTCCTGCTCCTGGGAGCAGTAGCCTGGGATCATGCAGAGGGAGCTCCCACTGGCTATATGCTTCTGAGTGAAGTACCCATCACCAACGAGCAGAGGGCCCAGCCCCCCAAAAGCTTCACACTTGTTCACTCTGAATTGCCAGCTAGTTGGCCTACCTGCCATAGATTGCCTTCCTTCCCTGAAAAGAAAAAGAAATCCGGGCAAATAAATGTAATGTTCATGGAATAACAGCAATGGCTCTGGTGAACAGGTTTATCACACTAAAAACTAAGGACTGACTTCCAGCAAGTACCAGCCTGTATAGCTGGGGTAGGTGTTAAACAACTCAGCATATACCCATGCTGGCTGATAAATGGACACTACCCTCCAATACCACCCTCCCAGTGCCCACAGACCTCTCCAAAATCTAATATCTCAAGTATTAATCCTTAGCCCAGCAGAGGCCTCTAGGTGCTGCTCCAGGCCCAGGGCAGACATCAGAATTAGCTAGTATCTTATGGGTTGTGAAATAGTTTGCAGATTCTTCCTGACCATCTACATTGAGTCCTGAAGTCCTAGCTGTGTTCTAGGAGTTGGAGAAGTGTGTTCCTAGGATTGAAGAGTCACTAGTGTAAAATGAGAAATGAACTCTCCAAGCACTAGGTATCCTTGAAAATAGTAGCTGAGGCCTGCAGGGGGAGGATTGAGAGTGGTTTTCACAGGACTGCAAGAGCTGGGATTCTCAACTTTTCTTCCTGTGGCACTCCAGGCTTCCAACATCGAAACCAAACAGGAGTGGATCAAGAACATTCGAGAAGTGATTCAAGAAAGAATCATTCACCTGAAAGGAGCTTTAAAGGAGCCAATTCAGCTCCCCAAAACACCAGCCAAACTGAGGAACAATAGTAAGAGGTAATGAGCATCTCTCCCTCCAGCACTGTCCACCTCCTGTGCTTCCAGGTGCAGGAATGGGGAGACCTTTTGCTTCTGAGGGGGTGGTGTGCTGTGTGCTCTCTAGCAGGGCCCACAAGTTTCACTTATGGTGAATTATCTCATCTTTAAGCATCTTACCAGTTACTGCAGCAGAACTGCATAGAGTACCTCCTGTTTGATAATCACTCTGCTGAATGCTACAAGAAAATAAAAGGGAGTATAAGATGAAGTGATTCCCAGCCAAGCATGGTGGTACACTCCTGTAATCCCAGTACTTTGGAGCCTGAGATAGGAGAATTGTAGGTTTGAGCCAGTCTCAGCAACTTAGACCCTCAGTAACTTAGCAAGAACCTGTTTCAAAATTAAAAAGGGCTCAGAGATAGAATACCCCTGGTTCAATCCCTAGTACCAAAAAAAAAGAGTTGATTCCTTCTAGAACCATCTAACAGTCATGCTTCATACATAGTAGTTAGACAAGAACAAGTACCACCTATAGGACTAGAAATACTTCAAGACTTCAAAGAAAGGGGACTTTAGACTGCCTTCTGGAAAGTGGGGAAAGCTTTGGAAAGAAACTGAGCTATGAGCTTTCTCTCTTCTTTAGCAAAGAAGATAGAAAGGAAACCATTAGAAAGAATAGATTATAGCCAGGCATGGTAGTGCATTCCTGTAATCCCAGTACTTGGGAAGCTGAGACAGGATTGCAGGTTTGAAACCAGCCTCAGCAACTCAGTGAGGCTCGAATCAACTTAGCAAGACTTTGTTTCCAAATAAAAAAATAAAATAGGGCTGGGAGTATAGCACAGAGGTAGAATGCCTCTGGGTTCAATTCCTATCGCCACAAAAAAAAAGAAAAAGAAATAGAAAAAAAAGAGAAAGAGAGAAGGAAGAAAAGAAGGGAGGGAGGGAAAAAGAGGAAGAAGGAAGGAAGGAAGGAAAGAAGGAAGGAAGGAAGGAAGGAAGGAAGGAAGGAAGGAAGGAAGGAAGGAAGGAAGGAAGGGAGGAAGGGAGGAAGGGAGGAAGGAGAAAAGAAAAGTTGTTTGGGACCGTGTGAGCCTGGTTAGACACTAGCAAGGACCCCTGCACTCAGGGGTGGGTGCGTGGCTGGGTATCACTGCTGCTCTTACTGCAGTCCCCACTGGAGTCTTCACTGTTGATGAGATAAACAGTGTCATCAGTCACAGAGGACTTAGTTCTTAAATCTCTCTGGACTCTTAAATCCCAGTGTCCTCTGAACCAATGGATGACTTCTTAAGTACTTCTTTTTCAAGTCTCCATGTGACACATAACATCTACAATGACTCTGTTGGAGGGTACTTTAAAGGAAAGCATACAAAAGTTTCATATACTTAAAAAAAAAAAAAGCAACAACAACATAAATAGAGTTCTGAGAAGTAAGGTCATGGATGGTAACTGGTTCTCTACCCCTCACCCCCATGTCCCCTCAACATTCCTATTCACAAATGGAATAAATCTAGATTTAGGTGATCTTTTGGTGCCAATTGGGACAAGAAGGATGGGAAACGGCTACAGGGACTGCAGTGTGGGACCATTACTAGGTAACCAGGTGAGCTGGTAACCCAAAAAAGGGTATGACTAAGGAAGAGATGTCTCCACAAGACAGAACCCCAAGACCCACATGACCAGGTTAAGGTCACCTCCTGATTGTGGAAGGACCAATTAGAACTCTATTAGAGAAGAGATCATTATGCTTTCACATACCCATCTACAGATTCCATGTTATAGGTAGACTTAGTTTTAATCACTGCTTCAGAGAAACCCTGCTTCGGAGTGCCTTTACTGTAACAGAGAAAATAGAAATGAAACCATTAGGAAGAGCAGATTGTCCAGGACCATGTGAGAGAGGCTGCTCAGGTGAGGGTAACTAGGGTTTCTCTGTGAAATAACCCCATTTCCCTAGAGTACGAGGGTTGGAGTGTTTGTAGAACACAGGAAGGATGTGTCTTGGAAATGCCCCCACCTCTCTCTCTCTGCCCCCATCTTTTCTCTTGTTCTTATGGGAGGGGGAAAAACATCTCCCACTCTGCAGAGCATAGCCAGGCAATCTGTGCTCCCATTAGCTTGACTCCTTGGATATGGGGACAGAGTTTACGGAGGAGTGGTTTGGCTTCGGGGATGCCACCCACACTCCTGGATGGGGCCCCATCCCCTCCAGAATTGGCTTCCTCTGGAGGAGACCAGAAGGGCCCTCAGTGGGCTGGAACAGCAGGAAGCAGCAAGTACAGCCAGCTCTCGACTGTCTACAAATGGCGTAGGACAGTGGTCCAGATAATACAAAACAACAGATGATCTAAAAGTCCTTTATTTTGGGTTTCAAAATGCGTCACATAATTTCTTTTTACAGCAGATTTTCCTTCCTACAACTGTGTGGCTTATGTTATTAAAGTAAGTTGGCATTTCCCAAGCCCACAAGGGATGGTGAGAGAGCGGTCGACTTAGAAATGTTCTGCATGGGAGAAACTACTTTTTTCTGCTGAGTAGACACTGTATATGCACGTATGCACACACGTGGGTACCTGCATGCACTCATGTGTGTCCATGTACACACAGACACCAGATTGTACTTGTTTAGATTCTGTGAGAAGGATGAATTATTGTGGCATTTTGCCGAAGGCATAATCCTCTTGGACACTGAGTTCCCATCTCTCGATGCTCTTACTTCACTAAAAGCTGCATCAGGGGTGTGACTTTCATAAAAGTGCCCGTAGGAAGAGCTGTGGTTTCCACTGCTGCTAATTTCTCTAACCACATATCACATCTCCAAGGTTTCCGACACAGACCATTCAGCAGTCACCAGGCACCCATTCCCTCTGGTACCTGGCTCTGAGCTCAGTGCAGTATTGGGGCTCAGTTCTAAAGTGGAGAGTCAAAAGTGGGTGTCACAGCTGCATGGACCTGGGGCCCAGAAATAGGTACAAATTCCAGGAATTCGGGGAGCACAGCTGACTCAAAAGCTATGGATTCTGTGACTGTTCTCCTGTATCAAGAAAATGGCTTGACCTTCTGTGTTGATAAGTAATCATCATAGATAGGCTGGTTGGTTGTCCTGTCTACTTGGGAGGCTGAGGTAGGAGGGTCATTTGAATCCAGAAATTCAAGGCCACCTGGGCAACATAGCAAGACCTCATCTTAAAGAAAAGAAAAATACCTTATCCATTCTGCTCTCTTTATGGGCCAGCAGTAAGCCAACTGCCACCCTAGTTACCGCATGAAAAAAAACCCTCTTTTTGGTACCCTGGACTCTGGGATTGTTGAAAATGATCATGTCAGCTGGACAGAAGCCTAGGTTCTAAGTAGGATATGCATCTTCTGACTGCCTATTTTAGATCCATTCCGTGTGTGTGTGAGTGTGTGTGTGTGTGTGTGTGTGTGTGTGTGTGTGTGTGTGTGTGCCCGTGCCCTTTTTATAGTATGGATTGGAGGAACTACAGGGAAGGGTTCATTTTGCATTTTATTATCAACATAGTGATGGTGTCAGAGGTGGTATCATTGAAAATCACGTAGGGCTGCTTACTTTAGCAGGATAATTTCATAATTTCAGACAAATCCCTGATAGAAATGCAGAGGTGCTGCTCTGCCTGCCCAGCTGAAATCCTTGTGTGCTCTCAACCCACAGTGGTTCCCCCCACCCCCACCCCTGTTTTTTCTCTCTTCTTCCTGCAGGGATGGAGTGGAGGATATTGACAGCCAGGGGGATGGGAGCAGCCAGCCAGACACCATCTCCATTGCCTCTAGGACCTCTCAGAACACAGTGGACAGTGACAAGGTAGGATGGAGTCCCAACCTTCCTTCCCCCAGGACTTCTTGTTGGTTTAACCACCCCCGGAGAGTTACCCTCAGAATTTCCCCCACTCTGGAGTCAGTTGTCTCTTTGTGCCAGCAAAGGTGAAAGCACAGAGCCAGACTCATATACTGTGAGAGTCAGACAGAAGTGGAAGGGTGAATAGTGAGAGATGCCAGGTGCCTGCTCTCTCCAAGTTGCCCTGCTCTGCCTGCCAGGAGGCTAGACCTCAGAGAGGCTGAGGGGGGATAGCCTCCTGAGACCCCAGCAGCTGCAGCTGGCTCATACCTATCATGATTTGAATGGGGCTCATCTCAAAATTAGACCAAGACGAATGGTCTAGGAAATGGCCACATAGATGCTGCTCCGTAGGGGCCTCTTATCCAGGAGACTCTAGTGTATCGATGATGCCTTCCTCTGGCCAGCTTACTGGCGGCTCAGTTCCTGAGAAGCAGGAAGAACAGGAAGGGGTGTGTGAAGGATGTAGTCATCTTGTAGGAAAGCCTGCTCACTTGCTCTGCCATACTGTGGAGCAAGGAAGCCAAAGTTAGGCGCTCTGAGGGGGAGGGCAAGGAGGGAAACTACAAAGACTTCATGTACTTGCTCAAGCTGTGTGAGGAATGCCGCCCTTAGAATCCACAGCAGAGGGAGAGAAGGGGCCCTGTCCCAGCCCCCTTGCATCTGCCTACCCCTGATTCAGAGAACCAGATGACCTTTTGCTGTATATTAGTAATATTATTAATAAAGGTAGAGGTTTCCAAAGACCATTTGGCCCTAGTTTATCGAGACCTAGTATTTTGGCCTGCTCCTTCAACCTTGGGTAACAGGCTGTGTCCTTGCTTCATTTTAGTTTTATGGGTTATGGGTGTTTTTTTAAGATGATCTACATTCATTAGGATTTTTCCTAGTTTTTTCTTACTGGGCAAAAAGCCACTGAGGCCTCAGTGGGGAAACCGCGCCCCAAACCTGCTGGGATTATGGCACCAGATGACCCTGACCACGCTTTAGCAGACCACTGTTCAAGGACATTCAAGGTAATCCTGACAGCTGCCTTCACGTTTTCAGGCCATTTTTTACTATCAGAGTAAATGGAAAATTAGGAGGTTTTTTTCCACTTATAAAAACAAATAGAGAAAACTATTTCTGTACTTTCCTGTCTCCTCAGATCTGTTGTGTAGGAATATAACTAGAATACCCTGTAAATAAAAGTGTTCATTTTTAAACACTTAGTCCAGTGTGGGCCATGTTCAGACAGAGAGTCTTAGTTCCACAATTGGGGAGCTTCATCCCTTCCACCTGCTAATACAATTTCCTGGCAGCCCTGATGTAGACACCTCCCTCGTGCTAGGCCCATTTGTTCTAAGAGGACAATTCCTTTTCTTTCTGGCGAGCTAAGTGAGGCCAGCTGAGAAGACCTCTGACTGTAGGTATTTCATTATTAATCCTGGCTCCCATGCTTTTCCTACAAACGAGGAAACTGAGGCTCAGAGAGACTAAGTGACTCAGCTAAGAAAATTCTAGTGGTTAGTGGAAAAGTAGGAACGAGAACCCAGACCTCCTGACTCACAGTCATATCTCCCACTCACTTTAGAAGTCAAAGCATTGAACTCTCAATGCTAAGATTCACCTAGCTGGTCAGTCTGTCCGTGCATTCCTCAAAAACATCAGCCACATAGTCCTGTGAAAGCACCCACCACGTGCTGAGCGCCATGCTGGATACTGCAGAGCGAGGTGGGCTGTTTGTCAAGTGTGATTCCCTATTTGTGCAATCTTTTCGTTTCCTGTCTGTCTCTATACCAGGCCATTGGTCCCTGATGAGGGCAGGGATTGTGTCTGTCTGTTTCACCGCTGTGCTCTTGGCCTACAGCACACAGAAAGGCTCAGGAGATGTTTGTGAAATGAATGGATAGAGGGTACACAGAGCCAGGTTTCAGGGAATTGCAGGTTTAAGAGGCAGCTGAAACCAGTGGCCTGAAAGCAGGGGAAAACATATAGGCATTCTATTTTTTAAATACTTTTATTGCATTATAATTATACATCATAGTGAGGTTCAAAGTGATATGAACAGATGTGCACATATCACTTGGTGTATTTAAACATTCTATTTTTTAATGTGCTAAAGAAGTTTGGAAGTTTCCTTACCTCCAAGCAGAAAGCTTCGGTAAGCTGGAGAACTTGGCCTCTTCTCTGGCTTTCATCTTCCCTTAGTGGGGAGATAGTGAGAAACTCTGTATTCTGTATACACAACCTAGAAAAATCACTCCAAAATAGTCACACTTTCAAAATGAAATGAAGAGTCTCCTGGTGTGCGTGTTCTGTGATTAAGAGGTCCTCACTCTTCTGATGCAGAGGTGACACGTGCTCCTCCCATCATCTTTGAAATCACTCGTTGATATCTTGAGTCCACAGATGTTATCAATGGGGTCACATTCCCCTATGTCTATACTAGAAGGTCAGGGAACCCTAGTTTCCAAATGGGCAGGTGAACAGACTCTGAAGAAAATAAAAAAGCACACAGTGGATTGATTCGGGTAAACTGAGGAGTGTTCAACAGAAGGGCAAACAAGGATGGCTGTGGGAAGAGGATAGGGCAGAGACACCTCCTAGAAATCAGGGGCATTTTAACAATGGATTTCTAAAAATGCGCCCAGTCTTCCTCTTCTGATGGAGAGAAATGACAGCTACATGGCACTGCTGGACTGGTAAATGAGGAAAGAATAACCATTAACGGGCTATAAAAGCCCTACCTGAGGAGCTGCAGGACTATAGAACACCCTTCCAATCACCTCTTGTGTATTTGTGTGGTATGGTGTGGGGGAAAGAGTTCAGACTCACATGAGTTCAAATCCCAACTGTGAGGCTTTGTATGTAACATTGCAAAGATTTTCCCATGCCTCAGTTGCCCTAGCTATAAACCATGGCAATGATACCATGTCACTGAATCATTGGGAAGATGAAATAGAACACATTTAACTTAGACATCCAGTAAAAGTTAATTTCCACCCTCACAAGAGGGGAAGCAAAGGTTTAGGTCTTGTGAATAAGAGTACACAACTTTTTAGCAGACTAGGAGGATCTTTGCAAATGCTTGAGCTCTGACCTCTGTCTTCATCTTTACTAAAGATTGTTGAAGTGTCATCTCTGTGTTAGACCTAAAGTGCTATCACTTCAGTTTACTTATCTGTAAGCAGAACAGCTCCTTTCCATTATTGCCCTAAGATCTTGAGGGTAGATATTTGTTATTAGCATTGGCTCACGGGTTATTTTATCATTTAATGGCATATAATCTTTTACTATCAGACATTCATTTAATGCTCAGTATATATCACATTTGGTCAAGGGTAGCCCCTAAAGCTTTAGGCATTTGGAAACATTCATCTTGTCTTTTTTCTAAACTTCTTTTCAGCTTAGAAGTCCTCAAGGTGTTTTAGTTGTCCCTTTTACTAATATATTATCAGACCCTTCCATTTCCTGGTTGTCTTCCACTGGATTCCCTCCAGTATATAATTTCTACATAAAACGAGGCATCTAAGCCAGGCGTGGTGGCACACTCTTGTAATCCCAGTACTTGGAAGGCTGAGACAAGAGAATTACAGGTTCATGGCCAGCCTCAGCTACTTAGTGAGGCCCTGTTTCAAAATAAAGAATAAAAAATAGGGCTGGAGGTGTAACTCAAAGATAGAATGCCCCTGAGTTCAATCCTCAGTACTGCAAAAAATAAAATAAAATAAAATGAGACATATAGAATTGTACACAATCTGCATATGTGACCTCACTAATGTGAATACAGCTTCTTGATCTAAACCAGCTATGTGCAGAATTTTCCTGAATATGGTATGTTCTGTTTAGTAGGTGTGTCCATTGCTGGCTTAGAAACCCCCCATGCCTTTATCATAGTCTGACCTTAGGAAGACAGATAACTTGGTAACCTGAGGGTAGGACTACTTTGTATATATTAGATTTTCTCTTGTGTAATCGCATCCCAGTGTTCCAGCATGGTTTAAATATAAATTATTTGTTCCAGTACATTAGCTACCTCTCTCAACATTATTGGATAAACACAACCTTCTGTGGCTTCACCCACATTCTTGTTTTTTGGCAAGATAAAGGACAGAAGACCAATATGCAGCCCCTCCCCCACCTCATTCACTTCTCACCCAGGTTTAGGCACCTCCTTCTTTGACTTTTCTTTAAAGTCTTGAGAAAAGGAAACATGACCACTTTTCTCTGTAGTAGAGGAGCTGAGAGTGTTGGCTTCAGCTGTAAATCCTTACTTGATGAGGAAATAATTTGGTATTCAGAAGTCTTCATGAACCCCTGACACAGCCTGGAGGTTTGCCTTAGTAAGTAAACGTAGGGCAGTAACAGCTTTCCCAAAGTTGCTTTCATTCAACCCCACACCCCGATCCCCATAGGTCTGCATAATTAGCTTCTGCCTTGGGCCAGTCCTGTGCCAAAGTATTATTTCTTGAAGGCAAATGGACATGCTTACTTTGTTCCTTAATAATCTAAGTCCCTCCCTTTTCTGTCCAGGAATACATTCTCACTACTCTGAGCAGGACATTCCACTAGAGTCTTTTGCCTATATGAGCATCATTGAATGATGGGGCCTTGCAACCACATATCAGAGCTATCTAGAATTAAAGAATTCTAGTCAAGCAAGGCTGCATAATGATGTGGTGGCAAATGATATCTGCCATATATTCCTAGCTAATGGTAGAAAAGTGGCCATCTGCATCATGACAGGCCTGGCGCATGTATGTAGGGTAGTCATGATGGAAACAGTCAATAAATGTGTGTTGAGTTAAACATTACAGACCCATGCTAGTAGGAATACTGTCCACCCAAAAATCACAACAAGTTTCTAACATGTCCAGGTTAGCTGGAGAGAGGGGAACTGGAGTGAACTTGAATCACTGGTGCTGTTCTCTGCAAAAGCTGCCAGAGTAAGAACACTGCTGAAACATCCTGGGCTGACGTGTGATTCAAATGTAAAGGGTCCTGACCAAAATTTTGTTTTACTGAGTATGAAGGGAGGCCCAGTCAGAGATGGGGAGGGCCTAACTAAAGGATAGTCAAAAGATTCCTACAGTGTCACTGCTGCTTTGATGACAGGCCATAACATGATACCTGTAACAAGGGCAGAGGCAGCCTGGCCACAGGAGCCTGCTGAGAAGAGACTCCCCTAGAGCCTCACCTGGTTCATCAGAAGCCAACAGTCTAGTGTATGTACACCAGGAACACATAGCAGGACACTAGTTGCAAAGGTGATTTCAGAGAGACGACCCTGGCCCTGCAGTGGTACATCAGTGAGGACCTAGCCCTTCTGTACCTTAGTGAGAACCTAGCCCTGCTGTTAATGCATTGGTGAGGATATAGCCCCAGCATTGGTGCATTAGTGAGGGACTACTCCTGGTGTTAGTGCATTGGTAAGAACCTAGCCCCTGGACTGGTGCATTGTTGAGAACCTAACCCCTACGTTGGTAGGTTGGTGGTGAGAACCTAGTCCCTGTATTGGTACATTGGTGAGAACCTAGCCCCTGTGTTGGTACATTGGTGGTGAGAACCTAGCCCCTGCAATGGTACAGTGGTTTGGGCCTAGCCCTGGTCTTAGTGCACTAGTGAGAACCCAGCCCTTGCATTGGTGTATTGGCAGGGACGTAGTCCCTGCAATGGTGCAGTGGTGTGGGCCTAGCCTCTGCATTGGCATAGTCTCACCCTCTTCATTCCTGCACTGTGCATGCCTGACCTTCCATGCTAGGAGCGCAACAGTGAGATGAGGCCCACCATCCTCCAGTTTGCATCCTTGTAGGTAGGGAAAGGAGACATCCAGAAGGAGAGAGGATTGCATTCCTAGTCTCCTGCTAACAGTATCAGAGATTTAAAAAAAAAAACTTTTAGTTTTTAATATTTTTTAATTAAATATAAGAAATTCTTCTCCCTAGGGCATTAGTGTGGATAGGGGACAGACCACTGAGGGAAAAATGAAATCTCTTCATTTAAATGAGTTCATAAATAGACACATACAGGCCCAGAGAACACAGGGTGGAGCTAGAGGCTCCTCCAGGCATTCTAGGTCAACTCCCTAGAAGTGCAGTCTCAACCAAGAGTCCTGTTCCTAATCTAGTGAGGGGTGCTGGGGGAGGGGCCTGCTCCAGTGGGGTGGAGCAAAGAGGAATGTTTGTGTGGTCTCAGCTGGTGTTCAGCCCAGGCCTACCTCTCTGGGGGCCCAAGCAAGAATCCCAGGGACTTTGTCCTGCCTTGAGGCAAGGGGCCTGACTTTGTGTCAGGTGTGAGATCCCTGAGCAGCCAACAGGCACATGAACCGGGGTATGGCTGCACTGGCAGAAAAGGGGATCTGACCAGGTGCCAAAGCATCCACAACAGGGAGGAAGGTGGTATGGTGGAAAGGCGGTAAGTTTCAAGATCAGGTCTGGATTCAACCCCAACTAGCTGATGACCTTGAGAGGTCACTCCATCATTATATGCTTCTCTCTCCTCATCTATACGATGAAGGCAGTGATTTCTCCTTCCCAGGGTTTTGAAGCTGATATCCCATCCCATCTCCTGGAACACTGGAGACCCAGGGTAGGTCTCTGTCTGAGTGCGTACCCACAGGGCATTTCTGTGCAAGAAAATAGGCAATGTACTGGGCATAGGAGCACACACCTATAATTTCAGTACTTGGGAGGGTGAGACAAGAGGATTGCTGATTTGAAGCCAGCCTTAGCAACTTAGCAAGACCCTACTTCAAAATAAATAAGCTTGGGAGTGTGGTTTGGAGATAAAATGCCCCTGGGTTTAATTCCCAGTATCACCCCCCCTCAAAAAAAGAAGAGATAATATATTCCCTAGAGTTTTAAGGGGCCACAGATCACCATTGTTCTGCACCACTAAAAAGAAAGCCAAATATCAGTAAATAGGGACACTCAGCAGTGTTGGAACTAATAGAAATCTTTGTTTATACTAGATAATATTTTTCACTTGACAAATTCTTGAGAATCATCGAGCTGAGCAGAATGGTGCATGCTTATAATCCCAGTACTTGGAAGGCTAAGACAGGAGGATTGCAAGTTAGAAGCTGGCCTCAGAAACTTAGTGAGGTCTTCTGCAACTTAGTGAGACCATGTTTCCAAATAATAAGATAAAAATGGCTGGGGATGTAGCTCAGAGGTAGAATACACCTGGGTTCAATCCCCACTACCACAAAGCAAACAAACAAACAAAAAACAACACAGAGATGCCCCCCCCATGTTGGGTCTTCAGCATTGTGACAGTGTGTTCTGGTCAGCTGTGTCCTTGGACAGTCCCACCACCTGCTGGTGACCAGCCCTTAAAAGCACATGCGGATCTCGTGGAAGGATCTGCAGCACTTCCAGATCTGCCTTTTGAGGCCTGCAGCCTCCTAACATAGTCCTAGATGGGGAGGGGAGGCTCTGCTGCTCCCATTCCGTAGCAGAGAACCTCCTAGCCCTAAAGTAAGTACCTGAATGTACATGAAAAGTCTATGTAATTGCACTTCCCAGGACCAGAGCTTGGAGTGGCTAGATCTAAACTTGAACTTTATCAGCTACCTAATCTTCATTCTCTGCCACACAGCCCATGCCTGACAGTACATTAAGTTATAATTGCTGTATAAATCTTAGATGATAGAAGGATTCTGATTTTTTTCGACATCTTGATAGTCACCCCAAAATAAGAAAAATGCCATTTATACTTTAAGATTTTAAGTCTAAAATATGTTTTGGGTTTTGCTCTTTTTTGTTTGTTTTGTTAATAATTCCAGTCCAGAAGTAGGCTCAAAAATATTTTTTTTCCTAGTACAGTTCCTCTGTTGCTCTTACTCGCAGTAGGCAGGTGACTGGCAGGGGAGGTGGCAGAGGTAGCCAAGAACAAAGCAGAGGAGCCCAGGGGCTCTGGGTCACCTGGAGCCCCCTCTCTTAGGTGCTCTGTCACCTTCCAGAAACACAACTCCATCCTCAACAATGTTCAGCACAGAGTAAATGTGACAGCTTTTCAGAACCCATCAATAAAGGCTGAGGACTTGAGGTCACAGGTTTTCCTCTAACGGAAAAGTTCTGCGCTTTGATGGCTGGCTTGCAGCACTGCATACCACCCAACGGTATGAAATTTACATCGCTGAAAAATGCAACCTAGGTTCACAGGGCAGAGCCTCTCCTAATGGCATTATTTCACTTAATATTCTCATTTGTATTCCATTGCTCAAAAAGCTCCCTCAAGAAACCCATCATTAAAATTACCAATCATCTGATAAAGCGAGTAAGTTTCATAAAATACAGCAGCAGGTGAGTAGTTGGCCAAACAGTGGCAGACCGCTGAGACCGGAGGTGCTCTCCTGGTTGCTCAGGGCTCGGGGGCCGGCACAACATCTCTTTATGCCAGGTAGTGGCACTGCACAAGTATCTGTTACAGAAATAGGGAACTAGAGCCAGTGATTTGCCAGTAGATCAGATCAATGTGTGAGCATAGCAAGGGTGGCCAGAGGCCAGGTTTGACTCAGGGAGACTTTGGAATTTGTAATCAAAGAATCTTGGGGAAGAAAGGAAGTTCTGAGATCATCTGGTTCTTCATCCTGTTTCACAGGAACAAAGTAACTTACTTGCTCAGAGTCCCAATGCCAGCTAATGGCAGACCTAGACTCAACCCAAACAGCCTCCTGCCTGTTAGTAGTTTTGTAGTAGCCTTGAGAGTTCAGCTTGTTGATCCTTGAAGCAGAAAACAAACACTACTGTGACCCCTGTGCCATCCCCTCACTGTCCCCAAGAATCCACAGTGACCCAGAGTAAATGACAACATGGTTCTAGAGCCCAGTCCAGTGTTTCTGGGTCTGGCATGTGGCAAGTAGCAATGCCTATCGCAGACTCCTTGATACCAAGTCCTGGTGACTCATGCTGTGGCCTTGGTGGGAGGTGTGATTCTGCCCCAGATAGACTCTTCCCGTTGGGCTCCGAGAGCTTGGCAGTGAGCGCTGGGATGCAGCAGGGCTGATCCCTGCCTGAGAGGAGGGAGTTTCCACAGCCAGCTCAGTCCTGTGGCAGCCAACTGAAATTCCCATTTTATTGTTAAAATCTTGGTGGAAGGAGCAAGCAAATCTGAGAGCAAGCCCAAGATGTTAAAGTGGATTAGCTGGCGACAATCCAAGGGGAACAAGCCCCAAGTGAGTACAAGTCCAGCCCCACATGCTGCTCTGGGGACAAGGGAGGTGGTGTGGGGGGAGGGGACAAGCGAGGTGAGGAGGCTGGAGGTACAGAGAGAAGGGGCAGCTTTCAGGGACAGGGTTGTGCTGGAGTCGTCTGCACAGACCTTCAGGTATGTCATCTACCTGGTTCTCCTTCAGTGCCAGTTAAAGAAAAATCAGTTACTTCTCTGCAGAACAGAATGACTGAATCCACTTGTCAGAGCTAAGAGAAGGGGAAGCAGATATTAAGAACTAATGTCCTTCAAAAGTCTAGTTTCAGCTGGGCGTGGTGGCGCACATTTGTAATCCCAGGACTTGGGAGGCTGAGACAGGAGGATCGCAGGTTTGTGGCCAGCCTCAGCTACTTTGTGAGACCCTCTGCAACTTAGTGAGACCCTGTTCAAAACAAAGAATGAAAAGTGGGGCTGGGGGTATACCTCAGAGGTAAAATGCTCCTGGGTTCAATCCCTAGTAGCACACACACACACACACACACACACACACACACACACACACACACACACACTCTAGTTCCTGGGTGACAAGAAATGATGTTAGGAGCATCATAGATGGAGGCAAGCTCCGCCAGCAGGTACAAATGTTAGCTACTTTAGAAACTTCAAGCAGAAATTTTGCTAGACAGCAATAGGTGGAGCCAAAGCAGCCAAGAGTGGATGAGGCGGGCTGGTGGTGGCTTTGAAGCTGTGATTCAGCTGGAGCTCAGAGCCCTTTGAACATGCTGCGGTGTAAGATGTGCCCCATGTTACCTGTGGCCATAGGTTCTGGGGGAGAGCCTGTGGGGCAGGCCAATGGGTACATACCACCCTGACTCTTGACCTTGGCTTAGGTTGAAATTTCTTGCTTAGGTTTACCTACCTGTCAGTTTCCTGTCACTTCTTCTCTTCGGATGGCTTCTGTCATCCTGTCTGCATTTACCGATGTGGTAGGTGGATATGACCCCTGCTGCTAGAAGGCAGGGCTTTGCCAAGATAAACAAATATGAATGCCTCTGTGGTGTCACAGCGAGGGCATCATTTCTGGCTCAAAGTCTCTTCTTGGAGCAGTAAGGAGCAGGTGCCAGCTGAGAGGAGCAGCTGCCTCTTGCCTGACAGCTCTGCTTTTTGAGAGAAAACTGCTGCAAAAAGATGCAGAGCTGTGCAGCTCAAACCTGTTACAGGTGTCTGCTCCTGCCTTCAACCTCACCCTCGCCCTGCTGCAGCCAGCCTCAGTGCTCCTCCAGCCCCTTTCCTTGCAGCTATGCAGAGCCATCTCGCCTTGTGACCAGGCTGCTAGCTTCCTGTTTCCCTATTCATAGGGGCTTAAAGTTGAGTCTTAGGAGTTCAGAATATTCAAGTACTGCCTGTTTGTTTGTTTGTTTTTAGTACTGGAGATTGAACCCAGGGGCATTCTACCTCTGAGCTACACCCCTAGCTTGTTTTATGTTTTGGTTTGAAATAGGGTCTTTCTAGGTTGCTGAAGGTCTGGCTAAGTTGCTAATGTTGGTCTCAAATCTGCAATCCTCCTTTCTCAGCCTCCCAAGTACTGGGATTATAGGCATGTACCACCATACCTGACTCTCTTTTTTTTTTTTTCTTTAATTTTCTACTTGGTTCTATTTGGAAGTGCTAATTGCAGACAGATGTATACATTGACTTTAATATTCCACCTGGCCCCTGCTGATTCTGGGTCTGGGATGCTTCCTGAAAGCTCCTACCCACATCCCTCTCTGCCCTGCAAGGGGTTCTGTACCTCTCTGAACTTTGTGCTGTAGTGGGGGGAGGAGAAGTTCTATCTTTTACTCTGCCTGTATTGTGTCTTCTGTGAGCTAGTGTCCCATCAGCTGCAGGAGTGGGGTTTTAAAATATCCACTTTGTTTGCTGTTGCTTATTTACATGTGGAGAGCAGATTGACTTAGTGAGCAGTACAGTCTATTAAAAGTCATTCTCTTTTCTTTCCCTCAAGATTTTGATGTATGCTATCTTTTTATTTTATTTATTAATGCATCAACCATTTATTGATCTCCAATCAAGTGTCACGTACTAGTCTAGACACAGAGAATATGGCTGTGAACAAATAGGCAGAGCGCCTGAGTTGCCCACTTAGAGCTTTTCTCTTCTAAGCTGATGTTAGCCCAGATATGGTCAATTTGAAGACACTGAGAATCATAAAAACAAACAAAAACAGAAAAATTGCCCTAAAAACAGCAAACTTTGAAGGGATTTGGAGTAGGGTATAGTTTGCTAAAGGGAAGTACAGTCCCAATTTCTATGCCTCTTTCCATGCAGCCAGTTATGTGGATATATGGAAAATTTATTGCGTATGTGAAAAAGTTCTTGAAAATTCAAAAAAGAAAGATTTTTAGGGTATGTTCTCAAACATTTAAATTTAAGATAAGCTATGTTTGTTGGCACGTGCCTGTAATCCCAGCACTTGAAAGGTTGATACAGGAGGTTAACAGGTTCGAGGTCAGCCTGGGCAACTTAGTGAGACCCTGTTTCAAAATAAATAAATAAATAAGAAAGAAAATAAATTAAAAGAGCTGAGGGTGTAGCTTGGAGGTAGAATGCCCTAGGGTTCAAGCCCCAGTACAAAAAATAAATAATTTAAGACAAACTGGGAACAGAGGAATACAAAGTCCAAACCACTAAATGTGTTATTTACTAGGAACTACCACTAACCCATGAGCAAGCAGAAAAATCTGTCAGTGGGAAAGAATTGAATTAGTTAGTGAGAAAATGGAAAACTATTTCAAGTATATTGGCACACTGAATTCACTTTTTTTGTTCAACAAAATATGAGTGTCTACTGATGACCAGATACTCTGATGATTCAGAATACATAAAAATAACCTCAGTCCTTGCCCCTAGTCTTCAATTCACACCCCAGGGAGGCCATACACATGTCACATGTATCTGTGAAATGAGACACGTTCTTAGCACTTCCCTATGCCAGCTTCTGCTCTGGGCATCAGAGAAGTAACAGAGATGAATGTGTCAGATGAGGTACCTTTTATACCAGAAAGATACCAACTTCCAAAGACAAAGTTAGCCAGGGAATCTAGGCAAGACTTTTGCACCAGATGCAAATTTGAGTTTAGCCTTGAAATTCATCTTCCTTTCCAGTTCCTTCCTTTGTATCAATTTTGATCCCAAAATAATTATTCTAATCATGGACAGCATGTAAAAGAGCAGCACTGCTGATACATTTGTTTCAAAAAAGTATTTTATTTTGATATAGA